>CABHPQ010162032.1:10744-47457 GCA_902168405.1 Peromyscus aztecus | reverse complement strand
ACAGGACAGAACTTTCATCTGCACCCCTTTTCTCTGGGCATTTTCATTCTTGCTTTACCAGTGAGGAAACTGAGGCTCAGCTGGGCAAGTTCCTGGTCCAAGTCACCATTGCCTGTTTTGGGGGAGCCTGGCTTCATAAATGAGGTTTTCCCTGACTCCACATGGCATCCATCCCTTTTCAAAATCAACCCTCTGCTTCAAGCCGGGAAACCTGGGTCCTGAGTCACTGGTCTTGCCTTTGAAAACCTGTGTGACCACAAACCTCTTTCATGACCTAAAAGTGGGGTGATGCTAGAGGGGAGGTTAAATGTGACAGTTATGGGAGGCCATGCTTGTGCACGGTGAAGTGCTAGAAAAGCTTAGGGGGGTCAGCAAGATGGCTGAGAGCATAAATGTGCTTAGTGTCAAGATGGCTCAGAGCGTAAATGTGCTTACTGTCAAGCCTGATGACCCGAGGTGAGTCTGGCCTCACATGGTAAAAAGAGGAGATCTGACTTCTGCAGCTTGTCTGTGGCCTCTCCATACTCTGTCATGTACATGCACACATACACTCAAGTAAATAAGGGCAGATGACTCACCGGGTTAAAAGGCACTTGCCTCTGAACCTAAGGACCAGAGTTCAATCCCTGGGACCCACATGGTGGAGGGAGGAGGCTCTTGAAAGTTGTCTTTGACCTCCACCCATACACTGTGGCATACACACACACACACACACACACACACACACACACACACACACACACACTCACACACACAGCTCATATACAAAATAAATACATAATGCAATTAAAATAATTTTTTAAAAGAATTAAGAGATTAAGCTGGGCTTGTTATTGCACCTTGTGTAATACCAATACGTGGGTACTCGGGTAGGGGGATCGAGATGGTGGTGATAGCTGGGTGTGGTGGTGCACACTTTTAGTCCCGGCATGAGGGAGGCAGAGGCAGGCAGATCTCTGTGGGTTCAAAGTCAGCCTGGTCTACATAGTGAGTTCCAGCATAGTCAGGGCTACATAGTGAGACCCTGTCTACAAACAAACAAACATATCTCACATTGTTTATGGCCTCAATGAATTTATAAATATTGCCTTTGAAATGAAATTTTAATTTTGATGGAATGGTTTCTTCGGTTTTGTTTTTTTTTTGTTTTTTTTTAGATCATAGATATTTTACTAGGCCTGGGCTCTGGGTCTGTGATTGGCAACGGACAAAGGAGCCTAGGGTTCTCTAGGTCAAAGAAGCGGCGGGCCAGAAGATTCATTAGACAAACTTTCTTATTCTCCCCCCTTCTCCCACCCCAGACAGGGTTTCTCTGTGTAGCCTTGGCTGGCCTGGAACTCTCTCTGTAGACCAGGCTGGCCTTGAACTCACAGAGATCCGCCTGCCTCTGCCTCCTGAGTGCTGGGATTAAAGGCGTGCGCCACCACTGCCGGGCTCTTTTTCTGTTTTTTAAAAAGATTTATTTTATTTTTCTTTCTTTAAAAAATTACATTTATTTACTTATTTATATGTGTGTGTACGCATGTGTGCCATCACAGGTGTGTGAAGGTCAGAGGACCATTTTTGGGAACTGGTTCTTTCCTTCTACCCAAGCTCAGGGCTTCAGGCTTGGTGGTAAGTGATCACTCAGCCTGTGATCTTGTTCATTCTAAACTCTGGAAAGGAACACCAGATGGTCTGTTGGGTCCACAGGCCCAACCAGGAAAAGACAAGGTCGGTCTTGACTTTGTCCTTCAAATATGCTGCCTGGCCCCGCAGGGTTACCTGCAGAGGACAGTCCTAAGGAGACAAGGAGGGTGGTCAGGACAAGATGTGGCCATTCCTTCCTTCCTCCCATCTCCTTTCTGCAGTGAGAGGAAGACTTTCAACCTCCCTCAAAGACCAGAGACCAAATATGGAGTAACTGACGATCCACCTGCTGCACGCTGATGCTCCGTTAGCCCACCTCGCCACACGCCATCTTCACATACCTGTGAGCTGCTGGACTGAGACGGGCCAGAGTAAAGATGCCCTTGTCTGTGCAGCAACTTAGCCATAGAGCTAGAATTCCTACTGAGGTTCATGCCCTCAACGACTCACTAAACCTGACACCAAGTTTACTCAGATCCATAATAATTAACTAATAGCATTAATGAGCAATTGAAAGGATGAACGGCGCTGGTTGGTCGGCGGAAGAGTCCCTGGGCCATGGTAGAACCCAATATTAGTTTTTAGAGCTTTATTGGAGGGAAAGGCGAGGCGTGGCGGAGGGAACAGAGCAGGAAACACAGGAAGAGAAAGAGGGGGGGGGGGTGTCCATGTCTGATTTTTTTAAGGTGGTGTGTAGTCGCCCGCTGATGACATAATGCGCCAGACAAGACCCCGAGCTGCGTATGTACAAAATCCTAACAGCAATGATGATTCACAAATAGTAGCCAAGCTTGGTTTACCTTTTTTTGGGTTTTGTTTGTTTTTTGAGACAGGGTTTCTCTGTGTAGTTTTGGCGCCTGTCCTGGATCTCGCTCTGTAGACCAGGCTGGCCTCCACCATGCGGGCTTGGTTTACTTTTTGTTGGCTTGTTTGAGACAGTAGCCCTGACTAGCCTGGAACCTAGTATGCTGATTAGGCTGACCTCAAAGTTGTGTGTGATCTCCCTTAGTCTCCTGAGTGCTAGGATTACAGATATTTGCCTCTGGGTCACATCTGGCTTACCTTCTTAACAGCTTAAGTGAATAGCTCCTTACTGTGAAAGACTCAAATAGTGTATGTCTGTATAAAGCATCTGAATCCTAACAAGATCCTTGGACTGAAGCCTCTACTCTTTTAAGATTTATTTACTATTATGTACACAGTGTTCTGTTTTCACACCAGAAGAGGGCACCAGATCTCATTACAGATGGTTATGAGCCACCATGTGGTTGCTGGGAACTGAACTCAGGACCTCTGGAGGAGCAGCCAGTGCGCTTAAGCTCTGAGCCTTCTCTCCAGTCCAAACCTCTGCTCTTATTATTATTATTTTTAATGCCGAATGCTGTTTATTGAAGGAGAGAAGAGGCTTACAGCACAATGGGAGAACCCTGGAGGGCAGAAGTTTGCTACTGATGTTTTACAATCTTGCATCTAAGCTGTTAACGCCCATTATGCAGGATACACAGACAAGGAACTTCCCTTAAGCATTCAGGAGGGTGGAACCTGGCAGGGAATTAGCATAGGGAGGATATCAAGGTCAAGGTCAGCAAGCAAGGCAACAGTTACCCAAAACGGAGGGAGGGGGTCCTACAGGTCCCCCTTTTACTAAAAAATGAGCTTCTGACTTAGGTTGCGTGGCTCTGCTCTTATTTTTTAAGATCTAACTAATTAATATGTGTGTGCCTGTGTGAGTGTATGTGAGAGTGCGTGGAGATCCAAAGAAAGTGTTGGGTGTCTTCCTCTAGCTATTCCTTTGAGGCAGGGTCTCTCCCTGAAGCTGGGGCTTGTGTTTTCTCAGCTGAGCTGGAAGCTAGCCAGCTCCAGCCATCCTCCTGTCCCCACCCTTGTCAGAGGGGTTACCGATATAGAACACTATATCCTAGCTTCCGAGTCAGATTGACTTTGAATTTGTGTTTCCTCATCTGTCAAGTAAACATATGAATCCTTACTTCATCTGGGCAGGTGGTGGTGGTGCACACCATTAATCCTAGTGCTCAGGAAGCAGAGGCAGGCAGATCTCTGTGAGTCTGAGGCCAGCCTGGTCTACAGAATGAGTTCCAGGACAGCCAGGGCTACACAGTGAGACCCTGTCTAGATCCCCCTCCCCCCTAAAAAAGAATCCTTACTGGAACCACTTTGTGGTGACATACACCTGTTGTATCAGCTACTTGGAATGCTGAATGGGAGGCTCACCTGAACTCAAAGAGTTTGAGGTCATTTCGAGAACCATAATAGAGCCTTCTCAAAACAAGGAGAAGGCAGGGGTATGGCTCAGCAGTAGAGCACTTGCCTAGCAAGCAGAAGGCCCTGAGTTTGATTCTGAGCGACACACACCTACCACACCCTGCTCAGAAATGCTAGGGAGGCAGTTGGGTTCAGTTTCAGTTTTACTAGAAACTGATAACTGGCCTAGCCTTCAACACCAGCCAGAACCTTCTGGAGTGAAGAAATGCCCACTGTGGCTGACATCAGAGAAACCAAGTGGCTGGTACTTGTGGTTAATTGAGAAAGTGCCTCCTTGAGGCAGAACAGTAGCCTCTGCCGGGGTCTCCCAAGGACACCAGATGGAAGTTCAACTTGCTGCATTAGGCTGGGGAGCTTTGCCTAAAATGTGACCAAATGCATGAGCTAGCAGATGCGGGGTGCTTGGATAGCCCACTAGCTCATCCTCCGTTGATTAGAATGGGGCATTTAATTCCTTTACTCTGGCTTCGGGTTTTGTTTCCGTAGGAATAATTTCAAATATATTAGGGGTTGAAATCTGTGTGGAAAGGTTAAATCCCCTCTCCCATGGTAACAAAGACTTCATTTGGGTAAAACCATCAAAATGCAGGCACATCCTGTCAATCAAGACGCCCATCTAAAACAGGTACCCGGTTCGCCAGACAGCAATCACATCTCCCTAGAGAGTCTGAGCTATGGGACCCCTGCCATTGTCCACATAGTCTCAGGCCTGTTGACCTCTGGTCCTTTGCTTTCTTATCAGAAAAGTGGAGAGAGTAGTCCAAACTTTCCAGGGCTGTGGGCAGGGCAGCTGTAAAGTACCTGGGAGGAGGCAATGATTTGCTTAACCAGTCATTTATATCTTAGTGTACGCAAGTTTCAGGTCCCTTCCCCAAATCAAGCATAGGTCAAGAGAGGTGGGCAAGATCTCAAGAGCACCTGGGAGGAAGAGTTTAGGAATGAGAGTCAGGGCCTGTTTTGGTGCCACATTTATGTCCCGGTCCCGCCCCAGGCACAGCGTCCATCCGGTGGGGAAGGATGCAGACAGTTGCTCTGAGTTAGAGGAAGTGGAAGGAAGAAGTGACAGCAGGTGGGGGGTGAGGTAATCCTGGGCTTCTCTTATCTCTGCCGGAAACAGGATTGAGGGCAGAGGCTGGTCGGACTTTCCGGACGCTGTCATTGAGAGCTGGGTGTGGCAGTGCACACCTGTTGTCCTAGCACTTGGGATGCTGACACGGGAGGATCTTGGATTCAAAGCTAATCCTTGTCTTCAAAAAACAAGAAGCTGGTCACAGCAGCTCCATGCTCTATCTCACCTGCTTCTGCTATTTCCTTTTGCTGTATTACACCAGCTTCCCTTGGTTTGGAGGACAATCCAGGCAACCACTTCCACAAACACTACCCCATTGCATGTACTGATGCCCCAAATCCACACTGGTGAGCATGCCCATGTGCAGAGCTCTGTCCGTCCGGCCTGAGACTGACCCGTTCCTCCTCTGCTCTGATCCTCTCTCATTTCCACACTTACTCCCTGGGGTTTGCATGCTCTACCAACTCATTTGTGTGTAAGCCTTCTCCCCCAGGGCAGATTTTTTTCGCTCATATCTCGGGTCTGCCAGGGTCTGGATCTAGTGATAGGCTCGATAAGTGACTCAGCTTGCCCAAGGCCACACAGCTCCTAGGTGGATCCAGAGCCTGAGCATTTAACGTGTTCACTCTTCTCCCTTTGCTTGCAAACCAGCACCCGCTCAGCACCTTGAGGGTCATATGGCCCCATCCCCCCATGCGGCTGCTGTGGGTACTGGGATAGGCAATGGTAAGAACCTCACCAAAACACCACAGGCTGGGCAGAGTGGGAACTCTTTCTTGAAACCTGGTGCCCAGAGGAGCCTGCGTTTACCTCGGGGCTTCTTCCTCATCCAGCCTGAGGGAAGAGACCAGCATTGAGGGAGGTTCTCTTTTCCCACAGGGAGGTTCTGGCACATCTCTGACTTGCATCTGGACCCCAACTACACCGTATCCAAAGACCCCCTCCAGGTGTGCCCATCAGCCGGCTCCCAGCCTGTGCTCAATGCCGGCCCCTGGGGTGACTACCTCTGTGATTCTCCTTGGGCCCTTGTCAACTCTTCCATCTACGCCATGAAGGAGATTGAGCCGAAGCCAGACTTCATTCTCTGGACAGGGTAAGGGTCGTCAGATGTCACCTGTGAGCCAGGCCCTTTACCTCCTCTGTCCCTGTTAATCCTCATCTCAGCTGAACATCCAGGATTTAGAGAACTTGGTAAATCAGCCCGTCACGTGTTCAGTCCTGGGGTAGGCACTGGGGATCTGAGATGGCAGAGCCAGGGACTGGCCTTCAAAGGGCTTTCAGGCTTGCAGAGGATCCAGCCAGGAGAGAGGGCCACCTGCGGGGGTGTGGGAACTGCACCAGGCACCTGACCTACATGACGGAAAAGGACTTCCTACAGGAAGTGTGACCCGGGAGGCTGCTGAGGATGGCTCCGGGTGCTCCTGCCAATTTCAGTGGACACTTTTCCAAGTGGAATGAAATCCACAATGTTCTTGACTGTCCCTCTCAATGATGTGGGGTGACCACCCGACAGACCCTGTGCCGGGGGAGAGGAAAGGCTACACCCTTAAGGAATGTGGCAGTGTCTCAGGAGGGCTTGGACAGTTCTCCATTCTTGGGCCCAGGAATCAATAGATTCCTACCAGGAGTCTTGCTTGGGGGAAGGGCTCTGATAGCTCTGAGGAGTGTTCCTTAAAAACTGTAACACTGAGTAAGGGCGGCTAATCCCAGCACTCCGGAGGCAGAGGCAGGTGGATCTCTGTGAGTTCAAGGCCAGCCTGGTCTACAGAGCGAGATCCAGGACAGCCAAGACTACACAGAGACAAGGCTTGAGCCTTGTCTCAAGCCTGTCCCAACTGTCCCTCTGGTGTTTTACAGGGATGACACACCGCACGTCCCCAACGAGAGGCTAGGGGAGGCAGCTGTGTTGGCCATTGTGGAACGTCTGACCAGCCTCATCAGGGAGGTCTTCCCAGGTAGGACTCACTGTCCGGTCCTCAGTGTTCTCTGATCCCCCAGTGGGTCAGGCACAGGGCACAGCAGCAGTAGGAGAGCTGGAGTTCAGACCTTCATTGACAACAGCGGCTGCTCTCCAGGTTTCAGGTGCTTGACGGCAGCCATCTCTCACCTTCGCTCAATCTTCTCAGTTCACTGGCCTGTGGAAACACAGGTGGCCACTAAAATAATTGCCGGCCATTCCTCCGTCTTACTCTCTTCACTGTCTAATGCCAGACTCACACCTGCCAGGCTCTACAGCTCCATACAGGCATCCCTGGGCAAGCTCACTCAGGCTCACACGTGGCCTTTGTATCCTGCCCTGACGCTGGTGTTCGCTTCTGCTGTCTGCAGACCGTCTGGCTGTCAGGCCTCTGGGAGATGCTGCTTGCCAGCCAAAGTGCTGTTGCTCAGAGCTTCCTAAGCCTTTCGAACAGGCAGAACGGACAGGGAGTGGAAGTGAGTGAGCCACCTGGAGGGACGTGGTAGGAAAAGAGGGGCTGTGTGTCCCACCTCTTGGCCCTTGAAGATGGTTTCAAATGGGCCGTGCAAAACAGGTTCAGGGTGCCGAATCAGGTCCACAGGCTGCCAGCTGGGAACCTGAGGAAGCTGCCTGCCAGTGTCTACCCCATCTACTTCTAAAGGTCATATTCATGGGCCGCCTGAATCCACATACGGAATCATGATAAAATAAACAACAGTTGTATATATATATATATATATATATATATATATATATATATATATATATATATATCAAGTGCTAAGTACCAAGAACTGCTCTGAGGATTTGGCAGGTTTTAGTGCATTCGCTGTCATGACAACCACAGATAGGAGCTGTTACCAGCTTAGTTTTCCTAATGAGGAATGTGAGTCTTGGCGTCAAGTCAGCTGGTCAAGGTCATGTGGCAAGTGTGGGGCTCTGCTCCCATCTGAGCACAGCTCTTGTTCCCATGGTCTCCTCCCTTGATATAAACCAATGTTTGCAGAGACACCGGGATCTGCCCCGCTTATCTAACTCGGCCCGGTGTGTTCCACGGAGATAGACTTGTTCATCTTTCAGCAGAGGTTGCTACTTAGGGTCCACATGGGCTATTTGCCCCACCCCCAGCTCCATTATCATTACCCCCATGCAGTTAGGGACTGATACCTCGGAAGTCACTTTCTAGTGAGGGATTCAGACTCATATCCAATCCTGAGCCTCTTTCCTCTGTCCACACAGGACTTCTGGGATAAAAGTGAAATAATGAGTAAGGAAGCATTTCATTGGGGCTGGGTGGATGACTAGGTGGTAAAACACTGGTCACCAGACATGAAGACCCAAGTCTGGTCGGATCCCTACAGCACACATCTGTAAACCCAGCACTGGGGGGACAGATACAGACAGATCTTGGGGGCTTGCTGGCTGACCACTCTAGCCAAGATGACAGTGAGAAAGTTCAAAAATAAGGTAGAGAAGTGACTGGGAAGACATCTCACTATCAGCCTCAGGCCTCCATCTACACCCACAGGGGTGAGTGCACCCCCACACACATGTACACACAAACAGCACACACACAAAACCAGGAAACACTTCATTGACCACGATTTAACACGTGTAAAAATGACAGATTTTGTAGTCTGTGTCACATTTATTAAAACTGCTAATGTTAGCCGGGCGGTGGTGGTGCATGCACCCAGCACTCCGGAGGCGGAGGAAGGCGGATCTTTGCGAGTTTGAGGCCAGCCTGGTCTACAGAGTAAGATCCAGGAAAGGCACAAAGCTACACAGAGAAACCCTGTCTCAAAAAACCAAAACCAACAACAACAACAAAAAAACTAAAAACAAAAAACTGCTAATGTTGAAGATGCCACTGGCTGTAAGGTGAATCATTTTATATATGGCCATGTGAAAAAAAAAAGTGCTGCCTGATAAAGAATGACCGGGTGCGTTCTCAGAGCCATGGTAGGAAGACACGCCTCGTTTTGAGAGAGGCTAAAATGAGTCCATGCTGGATGAAGTGAGAGAGAATTAAAACATGGGCCAAGCAGAGCAGGCCTCATTCTGGAGATGTGAGCTGCATCACAGAGAGTTCAAAGAGTTCATTCAAAAAGAGCAAGGGGCCAGGAATGGGGCTCAGTGGTAGAGTGCCCCCCCGCCATGCACGGGCCTTGGGTTGGACCCCCAGCCTGCAAAAGGAAACAGAAGGGGTGGAGAGAACGAAGGCCTGACCTGGGGAGTTTTGCTTCTGTAGTTTTATTCCATTTGTCTCCTACCTCCACTTGGCACACTGGGCTTGCCTCTGATGTAGTAGAGAGGCTGAGAACTTAGGAGTACAAGGCGAGACCAGGAGAACGGCAACAAAGCAGACCCCCAGTTTTACTCTCCCATAAGCTGGGTGAGCTCATCCAGCGTCTGTTTTCTTCCTGTGAAAAGGGGGAAATTATGATGCCTGTCCCGAGGGTTTGTTTGCGAGTGAGATAAGATAGTCTAGTCATTCAGTCAGTCAGTGAACAGACATTTACGGAGGAAAGTGGGAACACTCGATCATAAAACAGTAGGTGCTTTTTCATCAGCACTTGGGATGCCAGGGATTCATATTTTCTCTCAGGTGGGTCCACCTCCTTCTTCTGAGGTTCTGGGCCTGAACCCCCAGCCTCTCGCTTGCTAGTCCAGATAGGTGTTCTAGTGGGGACTATAGCCTTAGCGCATTTTGAGATCAGGTCTCATTAAGTTCAACAGGTCGGCCTTGAACTCATCTGTAGCCCAGCAGGACTTGAATTTGCAGTCCTCTCACTTTGGCCTCCTGAGTAGCTGGAATTATAAGTTTCTGCCACCAGGCTCAGTTTAAACGGGACCTTCTTTGAGACAGGGTCTCACTATGTAACTCTGACTGTCCTGGAACATCATTGTCTGGAACTCACTTACCTAGACCAGGCTGGCCTCGAACTCAGAGATCTGCCTGCTTCTGCCTCCCGAGTGCTAGGATTAAAGGTGTATGTCACCATGCCTGGCTTTTTCCAAGAATTTGTTGTTGTTGTTCATTGTTAAATATTTATTAAGCACCTACTGCATGCCAGACACAGAGACTAACAGAAAGCAGAAATGAGCTTGAGGTACTGGAGCACTGAGGTGGAGGCAGGAGGATCCAGAGTTCAAAGTTAGCCTGGGCTTCACAGTGAGACCGTGTCTCAGGGAAAAACAAAACAAGCAAAGCCCACCATTACTACCACAACTGACAACAACAACAAAAAAAAAAAAACCGCGCACGAGGCTGTCTATGAGGAGGCAGCCTGCTGGGCTCCCGTAAACATCTTAGTCTCATTCACAGCCCACCCGAAGGAGGGATTTCCCCGCCCACTCTTAGCCTTAGTTACCCCTCCCACAGCAGGCAGCCCTCACGGATCTGATTATTCGCTCTTTACTGCACTGTGATGCTTCTGGGTCTGAGAGCCCGGTTCCATGCTGGCATATGGCGGTGTGCAGTAGAATATTTGTTGACTTACGTGAATGAGGGAAAATTCCAAGATCTCTCGAGGTGAGCCAGAGCTCCTCCCAGAAGCAAGATGATCTGTAATTGACAGGAACACAAGTGGCTGGTCATCATGAGGAATTGCTTCTCTCCGTTACCCGCTGAGGGGCCTCCTTTCTGGTCGGGATATTCCCTGCTAGGATAGAGTTAGGAAATGGGTCTGGTCGGGGTATTCCCTGCTAGGGTAGAGTTAGGAAATGGGACCGGGCAGCTCACAGCTCTTCCCTCCCGGTCCTCAGTGGAGCTCAGGCAGATGCTATCTCATGCGGTTTTCCGCCTATCTTTGGATGGCCCCCATCTGTGTTATCTCTCGTCCCCTTTGGCTTGGAGGTCAGTGGCTGCTGAGGAGGGCTGGCTGCCCTTGCATATTTTCTTAATATTTCTTCTTTTTCTCTCAGATACTAAAGTCTATGCTGCTCTAGGAAATCATGACTTTCACCCCAAAAACCAGTTCCCAGCCGAGAGCAACAGCATCTACAATCAGGTGGCGGAACTGTGGAGACCCTGGCTTAGCAACGAGTCCTTCGCTCTCTTCAAAGAGGGTACTAATGGCGCTTGTTACCGTATGGACACAAACTGTATGTCAGACAGGGTCTGATCTGATTTCGTATTCACAACGAGCCCTGAAATAGGTACAGATTGTATCCCCGTTTTACAGAGGAGACTGACAGGTCACACAGCTTGGCAAGGGAACTGAGACCAGGATCCAAAGCCCAAAGCTAATAATCAGAGCAGCAAAGATGATCATAAACCAGTAAGTGCCAGGCACTATCCTCAGCACCCTGCTGGAGTCTCCTAGCAACCCTAGGATAGCTCCAGGAGCTTTAGCTCAAGCTGATTTGAACCTGGGCAACTACAGGCCTTGTGGGCTGCCTGGTTCCTTCTCTGGCAGGACTGTTCTGTCCCTACAATAGTAGGGTGTTTAGCAGCGTCTCTGGTCACTGTCTACTAGATGCCATCTCCAGTGTGACCACCAAATGTGTCTCTGAGCATCTTGACAGATGTTCCCTTGGAGGCCGTATCACTCAGTTGAGAATGTCTGGTGTAGACACACAGCCAGCTCAAATGTCCCTGACCCTGCTTCCTTCTCTTACCTGGGTCTCCGTTTGCTGGGACTTCTCCTTGGTCAAACCATAGCCCAGTGGGCACAGAAGCCCACTGATTTAGTCTAAATAGGTCAGCTCCTGGGGCAGACAGCTGAGTGGAAGACGGTCGTGTGGATAGAAACTAAGCATCATTGTTAGCCCATTATCCAGATGAGGAACACTGAGAGCAGAGAGAAATGAAGGAACTGACTTGCCCAAGTCGCACAGCTCAGCTCCAGAACCTGTGCTCTTGCCCCTAGATGCCTCTCCTACGGGAAGAGAGGGCTCAAGGGAAAGATGTCAGAAAGTGAGGTGCAGGGTGGCGGAGGTCCCCACCTCAGGCTATCCCTGGCTGTGACATCCTAGGTGCCTTCTATTCTGAGAAGTTGCCGGGTCCCAGCAGGGCAGGGCGAGTTGTGGTCCTCAACACCAATCTGTACTACAACAGCAATGAGCAGACAGCCAGCATGGCCGACCCCGGCCAGCAATTCCAGTGGCTGGGAGATGTGCTGAGCAATGCATCCCGGGACGGGGAGATGGTAAGCACTCCTGCTTCTTCCTGTGCCCCTGGGCTACTTCCTGAAATTAGTCTCCCACCAGGCATCCTCGAGGGTCCTGTGTCATCCTATCCCAGAGGAGGCTTCCGCTAACCACAGGAGCCCTGTGAGTTGAGGACCTGAAACCCACTGCATGTGAAGACACTTAGGGCCTCAAGGAGCTGTGATGGTCTCATCACACAATAAGCAATGGAGCCGGGCGTTGGTGGTGCACGCCTTTAATCCCAGCACTCGGGAGGCAGAGGCAGGTGGATCTCTGTGAGTTCGAGCCAGCCTGGGCTACCAAGTGAGCTCCAGGAGAGGCGCAAAGCTACACAGAGAAACCCTGTCTCGAAAAACCAAAAAAAAAAAAAAAAAGCAATGGAGCCAAGCCTAGTGCTGCAGGCTGCAGGAATATATCATAAGAACTCAGATGGTTATGGCAAAGTCACTACCTGGAAGGATCAGGGAATTCCTCCAGAGGAAGCCAAATCCCAAGGAGTTTTTGGTGTTACTTGGCTTGTTATATATCAGCTGTATTCTGTTATGAAAATCATGTGTGCCTTCATAGTTTTCCCAATTGACTCTTCCCTAAGAAAGTTAACAGTGTAGACTGATCACTCTCTGGACATACACATTCCAGGTACTTGGAGAACAGCCTCAGGAAAAGCTTTCTCTAGAATCAGATTATCTCCCTTAGCCTCTTTCAAGGACTAGAGGAAACACCACCCAGGTGGGCGCCCAACTTCCGAGGACTAACAATGATAACAGCCCACAGGCAAGTCTCCTGACTTACGGTAAATTCCGCAAGGAGACACAGCCTAGGAGAGGTGGACGTTAAGTAATAGCTTTACACAATTTAGCTCGGACCCTCCCTTTTATATACCGGGACTTCCAGGGCACAGGACGGAGAAGAGAAAGGAGGATGGAAGAACTAGATGGGTAAGAACTTGAGAGGAACAAACTGAGACGGGGAAGAACTAGATTGAAGGGCTAGAAGAGAGTACTAGAGGAACGAGATGGGAGATGAGGAAGAGTCAGATGGAAGTACTAGCTGGGTAAGAACAAGGTGAAAAGGACCTAGATGAGGCAGAATTAAGACTAGAGAATTAAGATAGAACTTAAGAGGGAGCAGAAGATAAATATAGAGAAATCAGGCAAGAAAGGAGCTAGACTTGAGAGCAGAACAGAAGCTGTGTGGAGAGAGAACTATCACAGAATAATAAAGTGTATGAACTAAGGAGTTTCGCGTACATAGATTCATTTCTTTTCATCAAAGATTAATTATCAACTGGTTGTAGATTCTTCCCGGACCCTGGGAGGGGACTATCGAGGGGCTGGACCCCCATAGTCCCCAATAGCCTAGAACCCCAGTCTCCTCGCTCCAAGTTCAAGTCTTTCCATCGCTGCCGCACCCACAGCAGTAGGGCATGCACACTGTGTATCCAAGGAGGTGCCCGGATGTTAGGTGTGTCCACCTCGTCTGCTGAGCCAGCGGCTACTCAGGACTGGCACAGTGGCTCATGTCTGGGTCAGTGCATCACCCAGCACACCCCAGGAGGATTTCAGGGCTGCTGCTGCTGAGAGCTCTTCATGTCATGCCAGCAGCAGGCACACGGCTCTGCATTTTAGATGGACTCCCTCATTTAATTTCATAGCAACTCCATGTCTTAGGGTTTCTATTGCTGCAACGGAACACCATGATGAAAAAGCAAGTTGGGGAGGAAAGGGTTTATGTGGCTCACACTTCCACATTGTAGTCCATCACTGAAGGAAGTCGGGACAGGAACTCACACAGGGCAGGATCCTGGAGGCAGGAGCTGATGCAGATGCCATGGAGGGGAGCTGCTTACTGGCTTGCTTCTCCTGGTTTACTCACCCTGCTTCCTTTTTTCATTTTCTTTTCTCTCTTTTTTTTCTGTTTGTTTTGTTTTGTTTTTGAGACAGGGTTTCTCTGTGTAGCTTTGCACCTTTCCTGGAACTCACTCTGTAGCCCACGCCGGCCTTGAACTCACAGAGATCTGCCTTCCTCTGCCTCCCGAGTGCTGGGATTAAAGGCGTGCACCACCACTGCCTGGCTCACCTGCTTTCTTATAGAACCCAGGACCATCAGCCCAGGGATGGAACCACACACCATGGGCTGGGCCCTCCCCCATTGATCACTAAATGAGAAAATGCCTTACAGCTGGATCTCATGGAGTCATTTCCTCAGCTGAGGCTCCTTCCTCTTTGATGACTATAGCTTGTGTCAAGTTGACACACACAATTAGCCAGGGCACTCCCCCAGGTGAATACTCTTCCAAATGAGAAACTTGAAGCTCAGAGAGATGATATGCGACTGGTGGCCAGCTGCAGTTTGACCCCAAGGCTCATTCACACTCTATCTTTATCAAGGCTGGCCTTGAACTCCCAGAGATCCTCCTGCCTCTGCCTCCTAAGTACTGGGGTTAAAGGTGTGCGCCACCATCCCTGGCTAAGCACATGCTCCTAATTCTGCCTTCATTCTACATTTTTGTGATGGTGACCAAGTGCCGGGGTGACCTGAGGAACATAAAACACAAATGCACATGCCAGTGTAGTGTCCTCACACAGCCATGGAGGATCAGTCCCAGCTCTGAGAAGAGAAGAGCACCCTTTGAAGGGTCAGGAAGTGTTTGTGGAAGAGGTGCTTTAAGGTTACGTTCAGAGGAGATCCGCCTGCCCTTGAGGACATGGGCAGGTTTAGGAAGGTGGAAGTGGGGGCTGGAGAGAGCATTTCTGACCCCAGTACCTCTTTCTTGCAGGTGTACATTATTGGCCACGTGCCCCCAGGGTTCTTTGAGAAGACACAGGACAAGGCCTGGTTCCGAGAGAGCTTCAACGAGGAGTACCTGAAGGTGGTCCAGAAGCACCATCGTGTCATAGCGGGGCAGTTCTTTGGACACCACCATACCGACAGCTTCCGGATGTTCTATGACAATGCAGGTACTCCATCCGGGGAGCTGGCCCCCTGCCGGCTTCCTCTTCCCATAGTCCCTTTCAGCTTGTTGTCTTTTTCCCTAAAGGTGCCCCCATAAGCGTCATGTTCCTCACACCTGGGGTCACCCCCTGGAAGACCACATTACCTGGAGTGGTCAATGGAGCCAACAACCCAGGCATCCGTGTTTTTGAGTATGATCGAGTCACACTGAACCTGCAGGTTAGGAGTGTGGGTCTGCTGGGGCTGGGGGTGGGAACCTAAATGTATCACTACCTTTCCTAATCTGCTTGCTACTTACCACTGAGTCTTGGGAGGGAATGTTGGTTTGAACCTTGGAGCCACCTGCCACCTCATCAGGTCAGTTCTTCCCCCAAGTCTTTCTCTGTCCTGGGTCACTGTCACTGCCCCCTATCGGCTGCTGCCACACCCAAGAGGAATTAATCTTCCTAAAATACTGACTTCATGTTGCATAACCTCTCCGCAGCTTACGAACCTTAAGATAAAATTGCCTCTTCTTAGGCTGGGATGGAAGACTCCCCACAGTCTGAGCTCAAGTCCATTGCCCCTTTCCACACACCAACTAGGACCCAGCCCCTAACACCATGAGCACATCTTCACCTCCTAAAATGTTCTGGGATTGTTGAAACGACAAAGAAAAGCTACTTCCTTCATTCAGTAGAATGTACTACTCACCTGCCACATGCCGGGGCCCTGTTCAATGCTCGGAACACAACACAAACAGCAGAGTAACTGCTCTCCTTCACCAGAATCCCTACAGGAGGACGACAGTAAACAAATCCATACAATTAAACACGGGAGACAGGCAAGGCAGGATGGTGGCTGGGGCTGCTGGCACAGGACTGTAATCCCAGGCACTTGGGAGGCTAAGGCACAGGACTGAAATGTAAAGCCAGCCTGAATGAACTACACAGTGAGTTCAAGATCAGACAATAACAGAGTGAGAAGACCGTGCCTCAAAGTGGGGGTGAGGTACCGGGGCTGTGGCTGCAGCTTAGCAGCCAAGTGCTGGCTTAACATGAAGAGACACTAGGTTTGACTTTCCAACACTGAAGAAAGAAAGAGGGAGGGAGGAAGAGAATGATGGTGGGGGATGGGAGGGAAGGTAAAGGGGCTGATGAATTGGAGTGTGTGGGCTGTGTTACGTGGGTGGGACAAGGGAAGTGTCATAAGTAAGGTGGCATTTGAGTTCTGTGAAAACTGAGTGAGCCAGCTGGGTTTGTAGAAAAGGTAGAGGGGACAGCAAGACAGATGCCCTGGGGTGGGAAGGGGCTTGGTGTTTTAGGGGAAGAGCATGGAGAGTGGGTGACCCCAGAGAGCACAGGGCCAGACCAAGGTCAGGGGAAGAACTCTGGATTTAGAGAGCTGGGGACAGAAGTGCGAACTGTTCTGACCGTGTCTGCTGTGACCAGGGCCCAGGCACAGCGGCCATCGGTGGTGGCTCGGAGTGCTGCCACGTATCTGATCCTACAGGCCTTTCAGAGGCTGCGGAGCTGGGATTTGTCGTCATATACTTGATGTGACCTTTCTTTCTTCTTCTTTTTATAATGATCATTTATTTTATGCGCATTGGTGTTTCCCTTGCGTGTATGTCTGTGTGAGGCTGTCAGATCCCCTGGAGCTGGAGTTACAGACAGTTGTGAGCTGCCATGTGGGTGCTGGGAATTGAACCTGGGTCCTCTGGAAGAGCAAACAATGCTTTTAACTGTTGAGCCATCTCTCCAGCCCTGATACAACCTTCCTGCCTCAGGCTCCTGAGTGCTGGGATTACAGCTGTGAGCCTCCATACCCTGTTCAGTCTGAGTGTGTGCACACGGGAGTGCGCACTAAGATACATCCCATT
Organism: Peromyscus aztecus; assembly: GCA_902168405.1. Taxonomy (NCBI): domain Eukaryota; kingdom Metazoa; phylum Chordata; class Mammalia; order Rodentia; family Cricetidae; genus Peromyscus; species Peromyscus aztecus. The sequence continues at coordinate 30,549 of CABHPQ010162032.1, read as the reverse complement.
CCTCATAGTTGTGCAGAAAGTGGCCTTGGGAGTGAGGGATGGCTCAGTGGTTACCAGTATGTACTGCTCTCTCTCGCACAGCACTCGTTTGGTTCCCAGCACCCCTGTCAGGCAGCTCACAACTGCCTGTAGCGCCAGTTCCAGAGAATCTGACACCTTCCCCTGGCCTCTGTGGGTACCTGCATGTATGTTGGGTATACTCTACCTCACAAAATTAAAACTAAAACTACTCTTAAACACTAAACCATCTCCCCTGCTCAGGTCAAAGGATTGAAAAAAAATATATTGCAAAAAATTATATGTGCGTGTATGCTTGCCAAAGTTAGTTCTTGCTTTTCTCCATGTGGATTCTGGGGATACATTTTGCTAGCCCCAGGCCCGAGGACTTTTTTTTGATAAATCATATTTATATATAATATATAATCCCATTTATAAACATAAAATAATCAAAGCCTATAAACCACACAAAAATATGGAACTCTTCATGAATTTGCATGTCTTCCTGCTAATCTTCTCTGTATTGTTCCAATTTTAGTATATGTGCTGCCGAAGCAAGCACCCTGAGGACTTTTAAGAGTATATCCTGTTGTATGCAAGGCCACTCCGTTGCTTCCTCTGTTCAGTGGCAGTCACAGTTCAGAGAGGACTTAGCAATAATGCCATGTGCCCGGCACACTCAGTTCCCACCCATTCACCGAAGCGCCTCTTATCTGTCTGTAATAACCAGATGTTTCACGGGAAAGTGTCTCCCATTCTGAAGGCACCGCTGAGTCCTAGAGAGTCCTATTTGAATGTGAACCCCAACAGCCACAGTTCTATAACCTCTGCCAGCCAGCCACATACACACACACACACACACACACACACACACACACACACACCCGCTGCCAATGATTACTCCCTGTCATTCTGTAAAGATTTACTGAGCATCAGAGCTTCTGTGGGGAGCCTGTCCTACCAGTCCGGCAGGACAGGAAACAGACATAGTGAGTTAGGCAATCTGGGTTCTAATCCCACCCCTGCCACTGAACACTTACACATGCTGAGAAGGTAAAGTTCCTTTTACAGTACTGTGACCACAGTACCAACATCATGGTTTCAGAGTGTTTTACTCCATCCTGGTGGGAAAGGCTTGTGGCTTGTGTCAGGGACGCCTCATTGCCATTGATCAGGAAGTAGAGATGGATCCAGCACCAGCTTCAATGGTCTTCTTCTGCCAGCTAGAATCCACTTCCTAAAAATCCTACAGCCACCCAAAATAGTGCTACCAGTTGGGGAACAACATTCAAAACGAGCCTGTGGGGGTACGCTTCCGATTCAAACTACAACAACCTCTTTAGGCCTCCGTGTCCTCATCAGGAGAATGAGGGTATAGGTGCAGGTACCTCGTCAGAACCAAGCACAGGGTGTCTGCCCCTAGGCATACCTGACTGAATGCTCAGTAACAAACAGCAGTGGTTATATTTGCTCTAGAGAGCCTGGGGACAGGCTGGGTTGTGGGTAAAACTAAACAACTATTCATTACCGGCATACCCCGTGTCCCTAATCCAGGACATGGTGACCTACTTCTTGAACCTGAGTCAGGCGAATGCACAAGAGACCCCACACTGGGAGCTGGAATACCGCCTGACAGACGCCTACCAGGTGCAGGATGCAGGCATCAGCTCCATGCATATGGCCCTGACCCGCATCGCCAGTGACCAGCACATGCTGCAACGTTACTACGTCTATAACTCAGTCAGCTATGACTATTCGACCTGCGGGGACACCTGCCGCACTGAGCACCTGTGTGCTATGCGACAGGTGGCGTTCAACACCTATGCTACCTGCTTGCATGGCCTTGGCTCTAAGCTGGTGCCAGGTCTCCTGCTCATGCTCACTCTGCTGCCAAGCCTGCATGTGTTCATGGTGCTATGACTGTAGGCACTGCCAACCTACCCTCTTACTGGGTTACCTTTCTCCCGGTAAAATTGGGCAGTGTCACCCCATGGAGAGATGACCGTCACCATCAGTCTCCCGTGTCTGCGGAGAATAAACTAGGATGGGACATTTGGATTCACCAGAGAGGTCCCAAAGAAGCATATTTCTTCCAAGTTTCACGTTTTATCCACAAAACATGCTCGTGGTACATGTCTTTGTGCATTATTCCCTTTAATACATATGTTTCAAACTACTATGCACTTGATTGCTGTAGTCAAATGAGCCACCAGGAAGATGGGCCCCCGGATTGCAAAACCCCTAGGTACTTTTTAAAAAGTCTTCTTGTTTGGTTTTGCAACAGCGCAGCCGTGAGGGATCACAGCTGTGGCCTGGACTCTAGGCTCTCTTGCCTTGAGGCTATCCCTGCCTGCTTGAGCCTTAAACGCAAAATCTACACCTGCAGTAGCAGCCGCTGGGGACTGGGTGGGCTGGGGGGCGGGGTCTGGGCGGTGGGACGGCTGGAAGGCGTGGTCGCGGCCTCGCTCCTCCCCGGACAGGGCGAGAGGGGGAAGTTCCGCCCAGCAGCCCCGCCCCCCAGAGGGCTGCCCCGCCCCCTTCCTGCCCGACTACCCGGGCTGGAGGGCAGGCCCGCGGTTGAGAGGCTGGCTGGAGCGGGCCATGCCTTTGTCTCTACGCTTTTCTGTGTTCTTGGACCTGGTCGTGGGCGTGGTGGGCACCCTGGCTTTCCTGCTGGACGTGGTCGCCGACCTGTGGGCCGTCGTCCAGTATGTACTCGGTGGCCGTTACGTGTGGGCCGCGCTGGTGCTGGCGCTGCTGGGCCTCTCCTCGGTGCAGATGCAGCTCTTCAGCTGGCTCTGGCTGACCTCCGACCCCGAGGACCTGCATGGGTCGAAGCACTCGCGTCGTTTCCTGGCGCTGCTGCATCTGTTGCAGCTTGGCTATCTGTACAGGTGAGTACCCGTACGGCCCGTCGAGGAAAGAAGAACGGGAGCGAGTTGACAGCCTTCAAAGCCAAGCCCAGTCTTCCCCTGGACGCAGATGAAGATCCAGGTTCAGGAAAGCGAGGAAGGGGGCTTGGGGACCTTGGAGTTAGAGATTCCCCAGAACCCAAGTTTGGCACCGCCATCTGTGAATTCTGTGCTGGTTTTGGTGTACTAAGTGGCAGTCGTGTGAAGAAGGCAGGCTGGTAGACAAGTGAGGACAGTGAGAAACCCTGGTATAATAGGGCCCGAGGCCGGTTTTTAAATTATTATTTTAATTTTAAATTTATTATTATTATTATTATTATTTTCGAGACAGGGTTTCTCTGCGTAGCCCTGGAACTCACTCTGAGACCAGGCTGGCTTCAAACTCAGGTCCACCTGTCTCTTAACGGCATGCACCACCACTGCCTGGCTTATTTTTTGTTTTTATTGTAATAGGACTTTGGGTGAGTCACTGACCTCTCTGGGTCTCAGTTTACTCAGTGTTCTAGCATGGATGGCAACTGGTGTTCTGAGCAGATTAAAGGCACACGTCCACACGTTGTCCTGGCACAGCTAGCTTCATGCTTCCTTGGGCAGCAGCCCCACCTTCCAGGACAGCGCCCCTTCTCTTTCTCATTCCTGTCCTCTTCTGTGAACATTGGCTTCCCCATCAGGGAATGAAGAAAGATGGCAGAGATGGGTCCTGCCTGACTCACCTGTGTCCCTGGAGTGAGTCAGGGCTGGACACAGACTGGTTCTTGGAAAATGTGTGTGGATTGTGTGCGTTTTCTGAACTGGGCAGGCCCCATGTTCAGCCAGTGACGGGGGTAGTGAGAAAGCCCCTGGCACAGTGCTGGCCTGGTGACTTTTTTTTTTTCTTAAGTCGTGAATAAGCCCTTGGGTGAGATGGGAGAAAGTGAAACCAAGGGGTCAAGATCATGTGATGAAGGCAGGGCTTCATGGTGTGGTATGGGTTGGGATGGGGTAGCTGGATGCAGAATCCGATGTGGAATTCTTCTCAGATCTTGGCAAAGCTGCATACAGCTTCCAGCAGTAGGGAGGGGGCTTTGAATGTTCTCATTTTGCCTGAGGGATTGTATGAACGTGAGCACAGCTCAGACGAGCATGAAGGGCAGGTATTACAGACAGGCCAGAGAGGGTGTCGGATCCCCTGGAGCTGGAGTTACAGGTGAGCCACCTCATATGATGTTGGGAACTAAACTCTGGTCCTCTGTAAGAGCAGTGAACGCAATTAGCTGCTAAACCATCTCTCAGGCCCCTTATTTGCGTCTTAGTTCCATTTCCCGTCTCTAAAATGGGGCTTTTGTGAGTTGATAAACTCGGGACCCTGCCTGACCAGCAAGAGGAGACGTTGTAAGTCCCCACTTTATGGATGAGGAAACAGGTTCTTTGAGGTTAGGTGGCTTGCCTAAGGTTCCACAGCAATTAATCTGCAAACTAGGGTTGACGCTCCCTCCGTGCACTCCGTGGTAGGACATGGAGGAATTTAGAGAACGCTGACCTGGCCCGCCGGGCGTCTGTGTGTTCTGCCTAGGTGCCTGCAAGGGCTGCAGCAGGTGCTGTCCATGTGGCAGCAGGAGCTGCCATCTGAGAGTGACATGGCCTATGCACACTTCCTCACCCTGGACATCAGCATGCTGCGGCTCTTTGAGAATTTCTTGGAGTCCACACCACAGCTCACACTGGTGCTGGCTATCGTGTTGCAGAGTGGCAACGCTGAATACTACCAATGTGAGTGCCGGGCCAGCGACCGTCCCCTCGGTGCTCTCAGTCCTAGGTGGACAAAAAGGGAACAGGGAGACTGAGCACTAGGTAGTGGATCTGGATTCAAATCTAGTCATTTTCAAGCTACATGAAGTTAGAAAAGTGACTCAAACTATCCGTTTGTTCTCATCTGAACAGTGGGCATGATAAATGAACCTTTCTCGTGGAGTGGTGAGATTAAATGTGGGGGATGCATAGAAAGCCCAGGGCCTGGTACATGATGTATCTGTGTATGTGTGTGAATATATGTTGGTGTGTATTTGCAGGTGTATGTGTGTATTGCAGAAACCAGAGGTCAGCGTCAGGTGTATTTCTCAATTGCTCTCCATCTTTTATTTATTTTTTTTATTTTATTTTTTTTGGTTTTTCAAGACAGGGTTTCTCTGTGTAGCTTTGCGCCTTTCCTGGAACTCGCTTTGGAGACCAGGCTGGCCTCGAACTCACGGAGATCCGCCTGGCTCTGCCTCCCGAGTGCTGGGATTAAAGGCGTGCACCACCACCGCCCGGCCCATCTTTTATTTTTGAGACAGGTTCTTCCTATGTAGATCAGGCTAGACTGGTATTTATTATGTAGACCAGGCTGGCCTCAAACTCACAGAATTCCCCTGCTTCTGCCTCCCCAGTGCTGTGCTTTTTATTATTTTGATGACAATAAATAAACTGTATAGGTTCCCGACACGTGATAGGTTTGCTGGGTAATGGAGATTTTACTGAGCACGGCCTCAGCCTGCATGGCAGAGGGACTGACCTGACCGGCAGTCAGACAACAGGCACACGAAAACGCTAGCCCGAGGATGGGCCTGGGGCCGAAGCAGCAACGCAGCACATTTGAAGATCCTGTACGTACTGGTTTTAGCTAAAGGCCAGCTGTTTTTAAACATCTGTACTTAGACCAGGCGCCTTTGCCATTCCCATGGGTCCGAGGCACTGGAATCTTTGGCATGGCCATGCTCATGTCAATAACACATATCCACTCAGGACCTCACCTGCTCCCCACGGAACCTTTAGATACTCATATTTCCCCTTTGTCTGTCACTGTGGTGGGGACACAGTGGTGAGGAGATACACAGAGCCTCCACCCAGCCTGTAAAACAAATAGTTACACTAGGTGTACTGAGTGACCGGAAGGGACAGGTGGCAGAGACTCATAGGGTCCCCCATAAACCCTCAGAGAAGTCTGTACAGTAAAGAGCCTTGGGAGGGAGGACTTCCTCGAGACCAAGGGCCCAGCCTGGGACTAAGCAAGGCTCTACGTCACACTGAATTGAGAGCCCAGGGCTCCCTTTTTCTTCCCCATCCCTTCATACCTCAAGGTCCTCTGCAGCAGCTCCCCAAGGAACCTGCCTTGTCATCACTCACAGTGGGACCTGAGAGAACCTCTCACTTCACTTGAGAGGTGCAGAAAGGTGACCTGCTCATTTTCAGCACTCACTAGGTACATGGCATTTCCTTGAGATCAGAACCAGGTGGAGATGATCTACACTGTTGGTTGAGCATGGGGAGACAGGTTTTTCTCAACTTTTGATTGAGCAAACAGTTATTATCAGGAGCTCATAAATAGAAAACAGGCTGGGCCGTGGTGGCACATGCCTTTAATGCCAGCACTCAGGAGGCAGAGGCAGGCGGATCTTTGAATTCAAGGCCATCCTGGTCTACAGAGAGAGAGTTCTAGGACAGCCAGGACTGCATAGAGAAATCCTGTCTCGAAAACAAATAAACAAAACAGGTGATTGCTATGTTAATGGGGTGGGTGGTTTGTTACAGGGACCTCTGGCTGCAGAGTCGGGTCTAAAAGGGCAACCCCAGAAGTTATTCAAGCTGGGGTTGGCAGGGTGAGGAGTAGGCCTGGATGAGTAAGAGAAGGGGATAGGTACAGATTCAGTACCAGGCCACAGGTGGGTTCTGGGCACACAGCAGGCTCTCAGTAAACTTCTGTTGAGTGAATGAATTAAAAGAGGTGAGGGAAGACATGTTATAGGGCATGCTCAAGCCACTCCATCCTCCTCGGAGGCACTGGCGTTCCCAGTCCAGGGTAGGCAGTTCAGAGGTGGGATAGGACCCCATCATTGGATCTTGGAAAGTCAGCAAAACGGGCCAAGCTGGACATGGAGAAGAGGAAGGACGGGTGGGGAAGCAGGCCATTGCTCCCAGCCCTGAGGACAGCTGCAGGAAGTCTATGCTACTCCATGAGACCTTCTGTCTACTTTCTGACATGGAGAAAGGGGACTGGAGCTGCTAATTCTGTTCCCAGGGTCTGGGAATGGAAGAGTTCCAGGACCTAGAAGAGGCTAGGGCTACGGCACAGGGAGACATAAGGTCTCCCATCCTTATGAATGCTACCAGAGCACTCTCTCTTTGGTTGGAACTTAACTGGATGGTCTCCCTCTCCAACCATCTCTTGAACAACTTGGGGCTTCTGGAACCCTGCGAGGGTTCCTGTGAGCCCTGGGGGGTGCCAGGCAGGCTGCAGTCAAGGCTGACTTGTTTCTTCTTGCTCTTGGTAGGGTTTGGCATCAGCTCATCCTTCCTGGGCATCTCGTGGGCACTACTGGACTACCACCGGGCCTTGCGTACTTGTCTTCCCTCTAAGCCCCGCCTGGGCTGGAGCTCCTCTGCCGTCTACTTCCTGTGGAACCTGCTGCTGTTGGGGCCCCGAATCTTTGCTGTTGCCCTGTTCTCAGCTCTCTTCCCCTACTATGTGGTCCTGCATTTCCTCAGCCTGTGGCTGGTACTGTTGTTCTGGGTCTGGCTTCAAGGCACAAAATTTATGCCAAACCCCAGATTTGAGTGGCTGTACCGGGTGACAGTGGCAATCATCCTTTATTTCTCCTGGTTCAATGTGGCTGGTGGCCGCACCCGAGGCCGGTCTATCATCCACCTGGTCTTCATCCTCAGTGACAGTGTGCTGCTGGCCAGCACCTGGGTGACACGCGGCACCTGGCTGCCCCGTGGGACCTTCTTGCAGATGTGGTTGATTATGGGAGGAGTCTGCTTCCTCCTGGGACTGATTTTGCGTGTGATCTACTACCTCTGGTTGCACCCTCACTGCCAATGGGAACCCGACCAAGTGGATGGGGTCGGAAGTCTCCTTCCTTCAAAACGGTCTAAGCCACTTTATAACAGGCGTGCCACTCTGTTAGCACGCAACTTCTTTCCCAAGGTCAAAGCAGAGGTTTCTATGCCAGAGATTGGAGAGGGGGAAGAAGTCCTTTGAGGCAGGTTCTGACTCAGCCAGTGAGGAAGATGTGGGGAGCTGGGCCTTGGAAGGGCCACAGGCCAATCACACACAAGCCATTCTCTTCCTGTCCAACCAGTAGAGCTGCTGTCACCAAAGCCTCTTGTTGCCAGTCCCACTTCTCAGGTAACTGGTGGAGGTGTCCCGTCTCCTGGGTTCTCTGGCCTGCTCTAGAAGGCCCTGGGGTGCTGGGAGATGTTTTCCATGTCTTCCCTACCCCACCCTATCCATTCGCTTCAATCAACAAATCCTGAGAGCTCTTGAAGTTCTGGGAGCATCATTCTAACTGTTGAATTGGCGGCAGCCCTAGCTCCTCTCGATAACCCACTGGACAAATCTGATTTCAAAGACCAGAGGCCGGTGGTGACCCTCAGTCCCTCCAGGGTCGAGATGCAGCTGTCTCTACTGTGGGTCTTAGGCCACCTTAAAACCAAGTGCCTTATGGATCTGTGGTCTAGGCCATGTACTATCCACTGAGTATTTTTCATTCTAGCTAGCATACATACTTCCTACCTCAATCTGCGAAAGGAAGAAAACGTGCGCATGTGTTTAACAGTATTATTAAAACCGCATGAAATTCTCCAAACCAGTATGTACCATTAAGTACAGTCCATCACCCTTTCTATTATAGACAGATGACAGGGACCTGGAACCTGTAAAACTGGTACAGACCCCTGGAATAGAGATGTGGGCGGACCTAGGTATGATTTTGTAATGAATATCTAAATTGTTCCAGTATAATAAAAACTCAGGAATCAGAAATTAAGATAAAGACCTAGTAAATCCAAGGACATTGGAGAATCAATTGGCTGACCCTTTCTCCATGTTTTTCCCAAATTACCTCCCCAGAAATCCTCTCTTCTTTCTTCCTGTCCTCTCTAGCAGACCTCATGAGTCCTTCAAGAACTGTATGGCTAATCCCGAACAGCCAATCACTGACTTCATCCTTTGAATCAAGGTGGCTTTATTGACACAGTGAAATGGCTATACCAACAATTCTCCTGCAACATTTCCCCTTTCAGTTGGTAGAGCATGTGACTCTTAATCCCACGGTCGTGGGTTCGAGCCCCATGTTGGGCAGCAAATGTAGCTAGCCTTTCTGTGTCCCACCAGCTAGCCACAAAATAACAGAGACTTATTAATTATGAGAGCTCGGGTTTGTCCCATTAGCTCTTGTAACTTAAATTAGCCCACTTCTATTAACCTGTGTTCTGCCTCGTAGCTTTTTACTTTCCTTTCATTCTGTATGTCCGACTCCCTCCGTGTCTCGTTGGCGTCTCAGGCGCCTAGACTCATCTATTTCCTCTCTCTCTGCCCAGAAGTCCCACCTAAACTCCTGCCCAGCTGTTGGCCATTCAGCTCTTTATTAAACCAATCACAGCAATATATCATCACACAGTGTACAAAATATCCCATTTTGCTTTCCAAGATGCATTAGCTGGTGAGCCAGAGTGGGTTGCTCATTTGGCAGGCAGCAGAACTCACATCTGGGCAGACTCTAGTGTGTTGTCTTAGCAGCTCTGCCTCTGGGCCTGCAGAGTAGCATCTTTAGGACCAGAAGGTGAGTTTGAGAGGCTGGGTGGAAGGTAAAGTACTGGGAGTCCTCCATAGGTAAGAGGTGATTCCTGGGATATGGATGTGATCGATGGTTCTGGGGAGAGGGAGCATTCTGCTCTGGGAAGTCTGTGGTCTGGTGAGACAGGAAACAGGAAAAAGGTGCCAGAGGCAGAAGAAAAGGTTCTAGTTCCCAGTGCTGGGACCTAAGATAGTTCTACCAGTCACTTATTGGTGTAGAGGTAAAATAAACAGTGTGACCAAAATATGTAGTGTCATAGTGTCAAGTGCTGAAAGAAAACCAGGCAAGAGGTGAGAGGGTGTGTGTTGTGGGCGAGTTGCAGCTTTACATTAGAACTGTTAGAGAAGGCCTCTCTGAGAAACTGAGGCACTGAAGGTGCAGAAAGAGCTACTTTGGCAGTGTCTGCGGCCTGAAGCCCCCAGAGAAGCAAGCAGAGTCTAGAGTCATGTGGTATGTTGGTGGGGAGGAATCTCTGCATGCACTGGTCCTGTGGGACAATCCCACTGGGACTGTGGAATGCTGTTGGCCCACAGCTAACCAGGCTGGAGAGATGCAGGCGGGGGTCGGGCGAGAGGCTCTGGGAGAAGGTGGCGCTTCTCATACTGAAAATGGACAGAAAAGACCTAACTCTCCAGACTTGAATTTCACAGACCAGTAGAAGCAGCCAAAGTAACTGTTGATGTTAAAAGAGCATGCAAAGCAATCTCCACCATCTCATGAAGACCAGATGTGATTACATCAGAAGGGGTCATTTTATAAAGGCACACCTCTAGGGGTACACACCTGGAATCACTGCTATCCTCATTTACACAACGTGTAAGATCTGTAGAGGGCTGGGCCAGTGTGGAGCACATACCATTCTGGGCAAGATTATCACGAGTTCAAACTCCTCCTCAGTGACATAGAGGCCAGCTTGGACTACATGAGACTCTGTCTCAAACAAAGCCAAACCAGATGTGTTTAGAATTTTAATTTTGGCTGAGTTTTCATCTGTATTCCAGATGAAGTTGTCAAATGATGATTATGTGTATTAAATCCAAACAGTGTGTTATACTACCTAAAATACATAATCATGTACTATATAAAGTTACATACTCTACCTAATATACAGTGATGCACACTTAGTGTTTTTGAAACAGGGCTTAGAGAGCTAAGCTACCTTGGAACACATCATACAGCTGAGGTTGGACTCCTGATCCTCCTGCCTCCATCTATCAAGTACTGGAACTAAACACATGTCAGGGCTGGGGCTGGAGATATGGCTCAGCAGTTAAGAGCTCTTCCAGCTCTTTTGGAGGATTGGTTCCCAGAACTCACTCTGGGTAGTTCACAACTGCCTGTAACTCTGGCTCCAGGGGATCCAGCATTCTCCTTTGGCCTTTGCACATGCATATACAGGCACAAAAACACTTAATTTTTTTTTTGGTTTTTTGAGATAGGGTTTCTCTGTGTAGTTTTGGTGCCTGTCCTGGATCACACTCTGTAGACCAGGCTGGCCTCGAACTCACAGAGATGCACCTGGCTCTGCCTCCCGAGTGCTGGGATTAAAGGCGTGCGCCACCACCACCTAGCTTTTAAAAATTTTTAAAAAGAAATGCATGTTACTACAATTAGCCTTGTTTTTAACAGTCTGTCTATCCTATTCGAGATGACCTTAAACACATTATCCTCCTGCTTCAACTTCCCAATTGCTGGGATTATTGGTGTGTACTACCATACAAAGTTGTTTTTAAAGTTTAGAGATTAGTGATATTACCTGTAATTAGAGAATGTCCTTGAAGATTCCCATTGACATATATATCACTATATCTATATTTTGTTTTGTTTTTGGTCATTTGAGACAAGGTTCCACATGTAGCTTAGGCTCGCCCAGTCTTGACAATCTTTCCTCAGCTTCTGAGGTTTAAAGACAGGAACACCGTACCTGACCAATAATTAAAAAAAATTATTTTTATCTCATGTGCATTAGTATTTTGCTCGCACATGTCTGTGTGAAGGTGTCAGATCCCCTGAAAATGGAGTTACAGCCAGTTCTGAGCTGCCATGTGGATGCTTGGAATTGAACCTGGGTCCTCTGGAAGAGCAGCCAGTGCTCTTAACTGCTGGCCCATCTCTCCAGCTCCCGACCAAGAACTGTTAAACACGAAGAAACTTGTTTTAGAAAACAAACCACTTTAAGATTTACATGCCCTAGGACAGCTAGGGCTACACAAAGAAACTTTGTCTTGGAAAAAAAAGAAAAAAGAAAAATGAAAAAGATTTACATGTTAGGGAAGGGTTTGTAGGAGAAATGTTTTGTTAGGAGGAGATGGAGATGCTTGCTCTTGGGATTTGGAGGGCAGTCAACACTTGGAACTTGTGCTTGTAACAAGCAGGATGCAGACAACAGCTGTCGGCTTCCGCAGCACTGTGGCTTGAAAGACCAGGGTACGAGATGACTTCACACTTCCTGGAGGAAACTGGTCTGACATTTCTGACCCTCAGAAACAAATTCTTAGTTCCTTCATTGGAATAGAAGGCAAGACGACTTCTTGGCTGTTCTTCAGGCCAGTAAAGGCCACTCAGACCAATGTGAAGGAATGGAGGAAAAACTGGCTTGTGTGACATGAAATCTAAGGGTTCATGTTTTATTGGTTTGCAGCTTATGCTTAGCACAAACTGACTTCTCTTTAGTACAGTTCAGTACATTGGACAGCTCATGAAATCTACTCCATTTCTACACCTTAAAAAGCAGTGCATTCTAGAAACAATTTAAATAAAAACAATTCCTTGTTTTCCAATTTTTTTGTATGTGTGAAATTAATGCCCCAGTTATTGAAAGGGTGACATCTTTCTTAATGAAGCCATGATTAGGACCCTGCACGGCTTGGCAACTGGACTAACCCTATTTAGAAAAGACAAATGAGAAAACTGTATAGAAAATAAAAATTTTATTTTTTTCAAGTTTATAAGATAGTTCCCATTACATATAACATTATGGTCAAGGACTCTATAGCCACAAATGCCCGCAGTCACATAAATACATCCAACCCAGCTGATGCCTTTTCCTGCTAAAGAGGCATCTGAAGTCCAGAGGGAGAGTGGTGGTCCAAGTAGAAATGGTCCTTAACGGCTAGCTCCGCTCAGTGTGCTGGGAGGCATCCAGGGAGCCCTGCCTGCTAGAGCTGACTCAGAGCAGAGAGGGAGGACGGGCGGCCTGCGGACAGGGCTGGGACACAAGCAGATTTTTGCCTCTTGTGGTTAAGGTATCTGAGCTCAGAATTCCAACTTGGCATCTACAATGAATCTGTCTGGATAGTTCTAGCTTCTTTAAGATGGAGACCAGGTTAGCAGCAAGGAACATAAGCTTACTCAAGAAGGGTCTCAGCTGCACCCTGGGGAGGAGTAAGGAAGGAGAGCCCAAGCTTGCCTCTGAGGGGCTAGCCTGTACTCTCCAGGAGGACAGCACCATGCTTTGCCTGGTGCTCTTGTCAATGTGTGACTCCCATTCAAAGTAGTGTCTAGAAGTGCCACATGCTTGCAAGCTGCAGTATGCCAATTAGATTCTACTTGGACCTGTAAGGGTTGCGTTTGTGTGAACCACAGACAAGCTGTGCCAAGTCACTTGGGATACTAGCTCTGACACCCAACTTGTAGAGAAGGCAGACCACCCCCAAATCAACAGCCCAAACAGGCACCTAAGTTCTGGAGCAGGTATCCACTCTCCTGGACATCACCAGCTGCCCCAAGGGCACTGGACATGGTGATGCTAAGGCACAGTCAGTTTTACATTCGAAAGTCACCTCTTATCCCGGAACATTCCTGCAACTCCACAGACACTCCTAGAATTAGCCCACACCATGAGATGTCCAGACTAACCCTTGAAAACACTGGATCCATCAGGGAAAGGATTTACCAGCTAATTACTTCAGGGTGCTCTTTCCAGTAAAGATTGCCTCTTTTTGATGAAAGGACTCAGTTTCTTTCAGGTCCAATTCCAACAGCTCTTAATTTTTTAAAGACATTTTATTTTATGTGTTATGAGTGTTTTCTTGCGTATATGTAAGTGCTTGGTGCCAGAAGAGGGGATCAGATCCTCTGGAACCATCGTTACAGATGGCTGTGAGCAGCCCTGCGAGTATCAGACCCTGGAACTCTGTATCAGCAGCCGATGCCAGTAACCAAGGAGCCATCTTTCTCTACTAACTGCTTTACTGCTGCCAGCGCATTTTCCTTCCCAGGCCTTTGTGGGACAAAGGACAGCAGTCCCTGGATGCTCCTTTTGGTTGGGACACCAACACACTCTTGCTTCCTGTCTGCCCTCTGACAGGGTGGCTGCTGCCAGAGCAAAGGCTCTTCAGCTCAGAATATCTCCTTGCCTCTCTTGGCCAAGTCCAAATTCCCGTTGTAAAGAGCTAAATTGGGCAGGCAGGGCAAGAGGAAAAGGATTCCAGGTTACATTCCAAGAATAAAGAGTCTCCCCTGAAGTGTTTGTGGTGTTACCTGTGTGCAGAGAGGTGTGTCACCACTTGGCAGTCTTAAAAGCCTGAAGACCAACAGGTGGCCCCTGTCTAGGACAGGAAACTACACTGGCAATGAGGGAAAGGTTTGAAGCTTGAAAGTAAAAACTTATCCTTGAGTTTTCTGGGATGGACCATGAAACAAGGCTGGGTAGTGTTGGGATGGTGCGAATGTAGCCTAGGGAAGACTGGCTCAGACTCCAACTTTGTTCCCACCTCCTATCTCAAAACAAGCCAAATGAGTGGCCAAGATGGAGCACCAGCCCCACCTCCCGTCTGAGCCCCTTCCTCAACTGCTGGTCTCAGGAGCATTGGCTAACAGTTCTGAAGATGGTATGCCGGCTCTTCTGTTGCTGTCCAGTAGCCTGGCATTAAGAGGAGCCTGGCCTCTGTGCTGCAGCATCTCTGGGGACAGTGACTGGAGCCAGGGGTTGGTCAAGGACCTCTTGAGGACCAAGGCTGTACATTTCCTCAACTCTAGGGAAGTTTACCCCAATTAAGCAGGTACCCACATTGGTCCTCAAGGGATAGTGCCTTTAAGCAAAACAAAACAAAAATACAAAAACCAGCTGGGCTTGAAGGCTGGGACTAGGCCCAGGTTCCCATCCAAGCCATCTAGGGGGCAGGCTGAGAGGTGCTCTTGCACCTAGCTCAGGACTGTATTTTCAGGCATTTAAGTCAAGAGAGTCGTTCTGGCCTGGTTTCCCACTTCAGCTGGGAAATTGGATTTTGATTATAGTCATCTGCTCTCCACTCCCAGGCACAGATCTGGGTAAATACAAATTGGGATATAACTGCATGTAAGTGCAGGCAAAGGAAGCAGACTTTTTAGCTTTTAGGACTTTCTGACTTGAATTGAGTGGGCAGGGGCTGGCCAGAGCTGCACAGAGAGAGGTGGATTTGAGAAACAGAGGGCAGGGAGTGTGAAGCCAGCATCCGATGACTGAGCTGGCCACAGAGCAGAGCGAACATGTGCTGAGAACAGGTGCTGCTCTGCAGGAGCACTAGGTAGAATCTTACCTCAGGAGCCAAGGATGAAACTCCTAAGAAGCCCGAGTCCCTTCTCTCCAATTTGGAGGCTGAGCCTCCTGGGACAGAGCCTCTAAATTATAAGCTAAATGCCTAGATGTACTGTCTGTGGGAAGAAGGTTCCAGGGTTGTGACTTCTGGTTACAGAGGAAGAAGGACTGGCAAGGAGACTGAGGCTTACAAGATGGGAGACACCTAAGTTAGTAAGTGACCAGGGCCCTGAAACAGCAAGGGGCCTCCTGGGAGAGCAGAGGGCTGGGGCCACTAAAGAGGTGCTGCTGTCACAGAGAGGTATTCCAGATATTTCCATCACTACTGTCACAGAAACTTTACACACCGCTGTCTTCATAGAAAAGGAGGGATGCTTCAGAGACCAGACCCTCACCTACAAAAATAACACACCCACTCACTGGGAGAGAAGTTCTACAGCTAAGATTGCAGGAGATGCTCTTCTCATGGGACAAACGCATTTTCCATCAGCACGCTCAGGAGCAGCTCCTGGTCTGTCCATGCACCAAGAGCGCAACTGTGGCCACGCGTTGCCTTTCACGTTCTTCCTTTTTGAAATGAAATGAAGAATTCAAGCACGGTAGCGGGGGAAGTCTGCTGTTCTTTCCAGCCACCTCCTGCTGTACTATGGACGAGGCTTCGCTCACTCTTAGCAAAAACTGATTGTGTTCTCGCCAGCATTCCACGGAGAGAGAGAAAGAGCACAGGAGAAGGGGAGGGGGCGCTGAGACACAGAGAGACAGACAGACAGACAGACAGGAGAGAAGGGTCTCAGAGGGTTCTGGCCTCTGACTCCTGTCGGAGGTAAAAAGAAGCTCACAAGGAAGGAAAGCTCCACGTTCCAGTTCTTAGAGGAAGTCAAGCTCTAAAGCCTGGTGTAGGGACACCAGGTCTCCATGGTTTGTGATCCTCCAGAAGGGCATGTTGTGCTGGAAGAGAAGAAGAAGGCTAGTTAGCCCAACTTCGGGACCTAACTCACCCCCTCTCCTCCACAGGTGTCTTGAGGCTCTTGGTAGCCATCTGTCCATGTGTCAGAACTTAGTACAATACAAGACATAGATTGTATGTGAGGAATTTTTATGAGAAGTCAGTGCTACTAGATACCTGTCTCAGCTTTTAAGGTTTTCAGGATCAAATAAAATGGCGATAAGAAATTAGTATTTCTGAAGGTAGTGGTTAATGCCTATGATCCCAGCACTTGGGAGACTGAGGCAGGAGGATTACAAGATTGAGGCCAGTCTGAGCAACACAGGGGATCCTGTTACAACTGACAGGTGGGAAGGAAGCTAGTACTAAGGTAAGTTTTACTGCCTTGTGGACGGTCAGTTTCCTGTAAGTCTTCACTCAAATACTATGTCCAAGATGCAGGTGTACAGACGTTACATCACCAGAGCTGTACCAAGAAGACCATGTGCTATTCTGGAAGCCATGTTGTGTGAAGTGGATGTGATTTGTTTCACTGACCGGGTGATTCAGAATGCTGAGGTTCTACAACAGTTCTGGCCCATAGTCAGCTACCTTTGTTGGGCTCAACTGTAAAGTTGTTAGCAGACAGCAGAGCTAGATCATGGCATTTTGTCATGGAAGGAAGGACACTGACAGCTTGGATGGCCCCATGAGTAGGCTGCTTGGGAATCAGTTCCCTCGTCCTCTGGGCACATTCATGTAAGGACTAGTTTTCTTCCAGAAAGGCTGGCAGAAAGATTCCTGACAGAAAGTAGGTAAGGTGCATAAAGCATGTAGACGTTTTTAATGAGCGTTTTTCTCATGCTGATGACCGGCTGCTACACATGACTTACACACACCCTGGACTCTTGGAGAGTGTACTTCCTAGCAGACTGCAGACCTTAGCTTAGGGTGAACTCTGCCCGTGCTCAAGCTCTTGTCTCTCTTCCCTACTCCTTCACCAGCCTGAGAAGGCACTGATGTTTTCCCCAGAGGGAGACTGAGCAGAACTGGAAGATCAAAAGCTTCGATGATTAACATGGACAAGCTCTGTCAAGCTCTATGAATTGCTCTATCAAGTGGCAAATGAAAACATGAACTAATGATGCCAATTGATTGTCAATCATATAGTTCCCTAGTAGTTGCTGTGGTTTATATGAACTGGGTGAAGAAAATCGGGGCAGTCCTAGTTGGAAGCCATGGCTCTAGATCTAAAAACAAAAGAACCAGGCCAAGGAGAGCACTTTCATATACCCACACAGCAGACGAACAGACTCCGAGAGGATAAATACACCGCCGCCCAGCTAATAGTGCACTTCACTCGACTTTAAGAGACAGGGCCTTTTTATGTAGGTGACGCTGACCCTAACTCCTGGACTCAAGCAATCTCTCCTCTCCACCCAAGTAGCCAGGACTGTGGGTGCACACAACCACACTTGGCTTAATCTACCTGACTTTAGGTTCCATAGCCCAAACTCATCTATTGTTTCCTGTATGAAGGAAGGATGGCCCAGGGCTGGGGCCTACACAGTGACAGGGAACTATGTGAACCAACCTGCAGGGCTTTCAGAACCACAAAGCCTTTCTCTACAATACAACCCCCAGCTGAGTGTACTTGGTTGGTTCCTCCCCACTTTTAAAGACAGACCCAAAGCCTGGGAAGGTCAGAAGAGTCTGCCTTTTGCAGTCAGTCTGACGTCCTCAGAATCTCAGATGAAGATGAGGCCCACTGCAGGGTTAATGAGGGGACCCTCAACTTGCCATGTAGCACAGGGATGACCTTGAGCTTCTGACCCCCCTGCCCCCACTTCCTGAGTACTGGAATCACAGATGTGTACCATTATATCTAGTTTTATGTGGTGCTGGGGATTGAACCCGGGCTTCCTAGTGCATGTAAGCAAGCATATTCCACTGAACTACGTCCCCAGGCCTGGTTCTAAGACTACTGAGTGGCAGGGAAGAAAGGACAGGAGGATGGAACACATTTTCCACCTGGGGAAAAAAATGATCTTTTCTTAAAGAGTGAGGAAGGGAGATACACACACAAACACACAACAGTTGTAAAGACTCTTCACTTTCACCATTTTCCTCCCCAGGCCCTTTTCTGACAGTCTCATGCATCCTGTGACCTCACTATGTAGCCAAGGATGTCCTTTCACCCTCCTGCCTGTACTTCCCAAGTGCTGCGGTTACAGGCAGGCTCCATCCTGGTTATACAGTGCTGAGGATTGAACCTGGGTTTCATGTGGCTAGACTGCACCCTGCCAAGTTAGGTATATCCTCAGCCTTCATTCCTTCCTTTACCCCCACCCCACGTAGTCCATTATCCTCTTACAGCCTCCAGATGTAGAGAATACAGATGTGTCCACTGTACAGGCTCTACTGTACAGTCTTTCTAATTGCTTCATGCACAACCACAGAACTGATTTCTTTTTTCTTTCTACAGTTACCTGCTTGGCTGCAATTTCTTCATCTCGTCCATCTCCAATCACTACATATGTGACTTTCTTTCCAAACCTTGACACAATTCTCTCAAAGCAGCTTTCCTTACCTATAAAGAAAACCACACTTCCTATTAGAAGAGTCTTCCCTACCCTTTTCAATACCAAAGATAAGGACTGCTGCAGACTACTCAGTTAGGAGTTAGGAGCAGAGCCAGAGCTTCTGTAGCCTTGTTGCCCAAAGAACGAGAAAGCATGCCATTACCAAACAACTCACTTTAGCCTTCGCATTAAAGGGCAGGCTCCCAAGAGAGAGGACAACGAGCCTGGGCAGAACAAGCTGTGACCACCTCCACCACTCTGTTCTTGTGTTTCCCACACTTTAGAGCTCTTTCATGTAACTTTCATTCCTCACTTCACAGATAATGGACCATCATAGGGTTAGTGACTCACCCAGGTTAAACAGGCCAGCAGATTTGTTCATTTTATGTGTGTTTTGCCTGCATGTATGCATGTGTACCATGTATGTGCTTGCTGCCCTTAGAGACCAGAAGAGGGCATCAGATCCCCTAGAACAGGAGTTGGGGTGGTTGTCAGGCCCTTTGTAAGCACAACAAGTGCTCTTAACTGCTGAGCCATCTCTCCAGCTAACATGTTATTATTATTTATTATCTGTATGTATGTGTACATCTATGTTCCGTGGTATGAGGGTGGAGATAACAGGACAACCTGTGCAGTTGATTCTCTCCTATCATCTGGTTCTGAGGATTGAGCCCAGGTCATCAGATTTGATGGCAGATTCTAACCTAGCCAGGCAGCTGGTCTCAGTAACAGATTTTTCAGCCAGAATGAGTGAGTGAGTGAGTGAGTGAGTGAGTGAGTGAGTGAGTGAGTGAATGAATATTGCAGGAGAAAGGAGCTCACTAGTTCTGATTTCTTGAGCAAACACAGCAACTGCTAAGTCTCAACTGTCTTACCAGAAGATTGCGTACACATACACCGGATGGCAGACACATCTGTACTGTGCAGCAGAACTGGTGGTAACACAAGCCCTTGCAGGGACAGTCTCCCTGAGAGGCCAGTGGAGAACAACGTACCGATTTTGGTAGCACTGTAGATGTTTTCAATAGGAAATATTTCTCCTAGTCCATATAGGAGAACTTTGGCCAGGGCCGGAACCAGCTGTGTGGTAGTGATCAGAACATTCACACAATTCTTTCTAGAAGGGAGTAAGAAGAAGAAAGTGGTGAAACTGAAGCAACCTAGGGGCAAGAATTCAAACAGGTCAGCTCCTCAGGATCTGACTTGAAACCTCACAGCTGGACGCCCCTGATCAGTGTCAGCGGTGGAGCACTCCTCCTCCTTCAGTGTCAGCGGTGG
>CABHPQ010162032.1:0-10734 GCA_902168405.1 Peromyscus aztecus | reverse complement strand
GTGGAGCACTCCTCCTCCTTCAGTGTCAGCGGTGGAGCACTCCTCCTTCTTCTTTCTCTCTTTCTGGCTGGCCTGAACTCAGAGGTCTGCCTGCCTCTGCCCCCTGCCTGCTGTGCCACCACACCCAGCTCAATTATTACTCTGATTCAGATTTTATTTTCTATACTAAAAGGCCGAGGGACCAGTGAGATGGCTACTCATACACATGTGGGTGCTGGGAATTGAACCTGGGTCCTCTCTTAGAACAGTGAGTGCTCTCAACCACTGAGACTCCATTCTCAACTCCCCAGCCCTGGCCACTGTTTCTCACTGCAACTTGTTAGCTATTCTCACTAAGTCTTCCTGTTATGGGTACCACATTTTAGAAGACAAATGCACAGTGAGAGCTTTCATTTGTCGTTCTATTTAATGGAAATGCCACTCTCGTGAGACATGATTTAAGTTCTCTTTGCTCGTCACACAACAGCTCGTCAGATTCCAGGTATCACAAAAATTCACTAGGTCCCTTACCTCCACTGGTTTCTATCCTCAGTTTGAGGGTTTTTTTTTTTTTTTTTTTTTTTTTTTTTCCCCCCTTTTAGACATGAGGGAGAGGGAGCAGCAGGGTGTTGGTACATGCTACAGCTGCACTCTGGGCTTCAACGCAAAATTCCCTGAATCATCTTCATCTTTTTTTTCTTTTTTGGTTTTTCGAGACAGGGTTTCTCTGTGTAGTTTTGGTGCCTGACTCTTGCTCTGTAGACCAGGCTGGCCTTGAACTCAAATATCCACCTGCCTCTGCCTCTGGAGTGCTGGAATTACAGGTGTGTGCTGCTGTAACCATCACCCAGCCCCCTTCATCTTAGTACAGTCATTGTTTCTCCCCTTTTTCCTTTTTGGAGACAGTCTCATGAAGCCCAGACTACCCTCAAACTATATAGCTAAGGATGGCCTTGAACTGCTGATCCTTCTCCCTACATCTCTCAAGACCTGGGACCAAGGTGTGCAGCACTATGCTGTCTAGAGACCCTTTTCATTTAAATCCCGTTTTCTTTCCTGTCTAGAGACCCTTTTCATTTAAATCCTGTTTTCTTTCCTTCTTTCCTTCCTTATTTATTATTTATTTATTCATTCATTCATTCATTCATTCATTTATTTTCCTTTTCCAAGACAGGGTTTCCCCGTGTAGCCTACCCTGGAACTCACTTTTATAGACCAGGCTGGCCCCGAACTCAGAGATCTTGACAGCCTCTGCCTCTTACATGCTGGGATTAAAGGAGTGCACCACCACTGCCAGCTCATTTGAGCCTTCTAATTCCTGGTTCCTGAACTCCATTTAAGGATGGCCTACCTTGGCCTAGGGCTAGGAAGCAGTGTCTTGGAGAGGATGAGCCGTAAAGGAAACACCTCCTTACCGAGACTGGATGAGGAGCAGGGACTTGAGCGCAGTTCCTAACCAGGAGTCCGTGAGCACCTCAATCTCTGCTCGTAGTCTCTGCAATGCTTCCTTCCTCTGGGGGCTGAGGAGGCCTTCGGAGAAAAGCAGACACGTTGCTATAATCTGACAACAGAAACTTGCCATGAGGGGCAATTTGATAGTCAGCATGATGGGGTTTGGAATCACCGTGGAAACCAATCTCTGGTCAGGTCTGTGAGGGAGCATCAAAATTAGGTTACTGAGGTGGGCTGGGGTCCTGGACTGAATACAAAGGAGAAAGCAGCTGAGCACAAGTACTCTTCGCTGTTTCCTGGTTGTGGACTCGATGTGACCAGCTGCCCTCTCCTCCTGCCACTGTCACTTCTGGAACTGTGACACCAACCCTTCCTTGTAAGCTGTTTGTCAGATGCTGTGCTGGAGAAGAGTAGCCAGTAGACTCGCTATACATAGAAGCAACTCCCATGAGCCCAAGATTATACGTTCTCATGTTTTAAAAAACTTTAAGAACGGTGCTACTCAAATGTGACTCCTCACCAAAGTATTTTCTCTCCTATGGGCACACCACAACAAGGTCAGCTGACATTAACATCAGAGTGAGGTTCTGGTACAAGCTCTGCTTCCACCTGCACAGGAACATGCCAGTCAGGATTCCAGGGGAAGGACCAATCCCCTGCACTTTTTACTTCTGAAACAACCCCAGCCGACAGCATACTATACACTGTTCTCAGAGACGAGATTAACTGGGCATAAAACGCAGCAGGTCTCATACAGAAGCTCACTGTCAGACACTCTGAATTACAATATTCAAAGAACAAGGGTGAATTGGAATTATAAAAAGTTCTGCATTACAGGGAGGTGTTACTTTTTTTTTTTTTTTTTAAAGGCAGTCTTAGTGTATGTAACCCTGGCTGTCCTGGAACTTACTATGTAGACCAGGCAGGTGGGCCTTGAACTCAGAGATCCACCTGCCTCAGCCTCCCTAGTGCTGGCATTAAATGTATGTACCACATGTCTGGTTCGTAGCACTTTTTATATGCTCTCCCAATTAGGCTCAGGAGACTCATGGTGTGCTGTATCATTTTCTCCAGGAAATGAGGTCTAGTCAGTAGGCAGGAAAGGATCAAAGAGTCAGGCTTAGGGGAGGGTGTGGTAGAATATTGTTTTAAGGTATGTTACTTTTGTTTATGTTACATTTGTTTAACTCTGAGAAGCTGTGTTACTGTTCCTGTCTAACACACCTGATGGTCGAATAAAGAGATGAATGGCCAATAGGGAGGCAGGAGAAAGGATAGGCGGGGCTGGCAGGCAGGGAGTATAAATAGAAATCTGGGAGGCATAGCACAGCCAGAGAAGGAGGAAGACATCAGGGGCTGGCCACCCAGCCAGCCACAGAATAATAGTGAAAGTAAGATTACAGAGGAAAAGGAAAAAGCCCAGAGGCAAAAGGTAACTGGGGTAATTTAAGAAAAGCTGATTAGAAACAAGCCAAGCTAAGGCCGGGCATTTATAATTAAGAATAAGTCTCTGTGTGTGATTTATTTGGGTGGCAGGCCCCCCAAAAGAATAAAAAATAACAACAGGAGGGGGGTTCTGAAAAAAGAAATTTGATTTCTGAGATCTAGGAGCCCATGATTTTATCTGCTATCAGGGCTGTCACAGGACCCAAATGAACTTCAAAGCCCTGTCTCTGCTTTCAGTCACAGACTGGGTAACATGGCAGAACACTTTCCTGTGTAATCTACTCAAGAACTAAACTTCATGCAGCACTGTGTGCAGTCTTTTTTGAGAGTGATGGCTCATAGTTTTAAATATTTTCTTAGAAGAGCACATCACTAGTAAAGGGACTACAAGTTTGGAAAATGCACTGACCTAAAGTCAGGGAATGTGGCCAGCCTACTACCTTGCCATGTGACTGTGTTATGCTATGCTGGACCCTATGATGGGTATTTCTCAACTGCCAAATGAGGTATTTAGAGTACTCTGATTTCAAATGTCTCTTCTATTTTGAACCATCCATGACTAATTAGTTCTGAATAACAGAATTTTAGGCACACTACCACCTACAATATTTCTCCAAGGCCTTTCACACGACAGTGCACGGACACTGCCGCTGTAATATATATATCTCCCAGGCCTACTTCCCAGCCAGTGCAGTAATGACTTGCCATGATGGGTATAGATATCTGCTATTCAAACTATTTCAGTCTATTAATTAGTACCAATTAACTAGTCAATTAATTAGTATTTGTAACTCAAAAATAAAAAGCACTGCTTCAAATGTAATATATTGAGATGGTATGGTGAGGGCATGTCTAGCATCCTAGTACTAGGGAGCAAGTTCAAGGATGGGCTGGGCTACATAACAAAACTGTCTCAACACCCTGCCAACAAACCAACCAGTCAACCAACCAATAATCTGTGGAACATATTACGGTTTAGATTTTACCTATTCCTCAAAAGCTAGTGTAATGAAGGCTTGTCCTCACTGCAGGTGCTTTTTGTTTGTTTGTTTGTTTTCAAGACAGGGTTTCTCCATGTAGCTTTCGTGCCTGTCCTGGATCTCACTCCAGGCTAGCCTCGAACTCACAGAGATCTGCCTGGCTCTGCCTCCCGAGTGCTGGGATTAAAGGCATGTGCCACCGCCGCCTGGCCGCACTGCAGGTGCTTTAATGGATATTAGGAACCAAGCTACCTTCCCTCCTCTTCTCTTTCCCCTTCCTCTCTCTCTCTGTTGCAATGAGGTGGCCAGCCTCTCCCTGCCATGATGTTCTGGTTTGCGACAAGCGCAAGATAACGGGGCAAAATGACCAATAAAATAAATTAATCCTAACTCCTGCTCTTAAACCAGCATTTCAGGTGCTCTGGCACAGCTATGAGGTTGACTAGCAGCACATTTTCTTCAAACAGATACTTGTCTAAAGAAGACAGCATAATGGTCCAACGTTACGTTAGGAGGAATTAGGAATGCAGCGCTTCTACTGAAATCCCCATCCCAACAGCCATCAATGGTACAGAGCCTCAACTATCATCTCCCATTCTTTAAATTTTAATTTTTAAATTGATTTTTATTTTATTTATATGTTTTATCTGCATGTATCTATATGTACAGCATGCACACCTGGTGCCCAAAGAGGTCAGAAGAGGGCATCAGATCCATTGGAACTGGAGTTACAGATGGTTGAGAGCCACTGTGTGGGTGCTGGGGACTTAACCTGGGTTCTCTGCAAAAGTAGAGAACTCACTCTCACTGCTGAGTCATTTCCTGACCTTTCATGCCCCATTCTCCACCATCATCTCCCATTCTAATGGCCACCAGTGGGTACAGAGACTCCACCATCATCTCCCATTCTAATGGCCACCAGTGGGTACAGAGACTCCACCATCATCTCCCATTTTAATGGCCACCAGTGGTGTAGATTCTCCAAAGGGTTTCAATTATATCTCTGTTTGTTTTTTTAATACAGAATTAACACGGCATAAACTCCTGAGAAGTTGCAAGGGGATTTAAGGCACTCTTGGAGAGGAATGCAGGGAAGCATTGAGAAAAGGTTCAGACTGGCTGTCCACACTTACCACCCACGTTGCTTTTATGCTTGTCATAGATTTCTCTCACTTTTCGATAGCGGAAGGCCAGCTTCCTCATCCAGTCCACACCTCCCTGAACGCCCACTGATGAACCGTGGCCACCACTGCCTCCTGAACCGCTGAAACCATCTGTTGAGAAACTATAGTTGCTGCAAAGACAGAGGATAATGAGAATTAAAATTCATACCTACAGGGCTTGAGATTCTGTGGTCCAGTCTTTGTGTCTAATAAACAAAGCTGATGCTTTACCAGTCTTCTCACGGATATTTGTTGTTTTTGTTTTGAGAAAAAGCTTCATGTAGCCTAGGCTGGCTTCAACTTCACTAGGTAGATGAGGCTGGCTTTGCACTCCTCATCCTCCTTTCTCTACCTCCCAAGGGTTAGAACAGCAGGTGTGAACTACCATGCATGTCCAGCCTCTCTTTACCTTCTCAGGACAGAATGATGGTGACCACTAAGAGGAAGACAACCTAAGCACCAGCGCTCCCTAGAGGCTGACTTGAGATACAACACTGTTTTCACTAGTGACCGAATACTATAGAGTGAAAAAAAAGAAGAATATACAACTATGTAACTATAATGACAGCTATGTAAAAAGGAGAAATAGAACTGGCCATGGTGGCTGACATCAGTAATTCCAGCATTTGGGAGACTCAGTTTAGAGGATCATAAATGTAAGGTCAGATGGGCTACATAACAAGTTCTAGAGCAGCATGGGATAGACATTTTTTTTTTTTTTTTTTAAACCCAAACATGTCAAAATAGGGTTCAATACATTAAGTGTAAGATTCTATACTAAAAAAACTGCCAAGAAGCCAGGATGTGGTGGTATATTATACCAGGCCTTTTCTTTTTGGTCACCAACCAGCTCTCAAATAATGACACAGGGACTTATTAACAGTTTTGAATGCCTGGCTAGTTCAGTTGGTTGAGCATGAGACTCTTTTTTTTTTTTTTTTTGGTTTTTTCGAGACAGGGTTTCTCTGTGTAGCTTTGCACCTTTCCTGGATCTCGCTCTGTAGCCCAGGCTGGCCTCAAACTCACAGAGATCCGCCTGCCACTGCCTCCCGAGTGCTGGGATTAAAGGCATGTGCCGCCGCCGCAGTCGCCGCCGCAGTCGCCACCACCACCACCACCACCACCCGGCAAGACTCTTAATCTCAGTTGTTGGTTCAAGCCCCACGTTGGATGTCAAAATGTATCAGGTTTTTTCATTTTGGTCACCAACCAGCTCCCAAATCATGACACAGACTTCATTAGTTTTGAATGCTTGGCCTAGCTTAGGCATGTTTCTGTGGTCAGCTCTTTTAACCTGTTTCTCTTTATTTACCTTTTGCCTTGGGCTTATTAGCTTCCTTACTTTTGTATATCTTACTTTCACTGCTTCTCCATGTCTGTCTGTCTGGTCTGGGATGCCTCCTTTGTTCTCGTTCTCCTCCTCCTCCTCCTCCTCGTTCTTTCTCCGGAGCCTAAATTTCTCCTCTATGTATTCTCTCCGCCCACCAGCCCCGCCTATCCTTCTCCTGCCTCTACTGCCACTCAGCTCTTTATTAGACCAATCAGGTATCTTAGGCAGGCAAGGTGAAACAAATGCAGTACATCTTACATAGTTAAACAAATGCAGCATAAACAAAAGTAACACACCTTTACACAGCTGAAGTACTATTCTGCAGCATAAACAAATGTAACACACCTTTGCCTAGTTAAAATAATATTCTACAACAGCACATGCCTTTAATCCCAGCAAGAGGCAGGTAGATCTGAGTTCCAGGACAACCAGGGCTACATAGAGAAACCCTGTCTCAAAAACAGTAAACAAACAAACAAAGCTGCTAAGACATAAAATGGGAAATCTGATCATTCACACATATAAGAGAAAACAAACAAACAAACAAATGTATAAACAAATTGGCCATGAACAGCTCGACAGGAAGCTTTCCTAAAGGGACAAACGGAGCCTCAGCCATTAAAGCACAACCCGCGCGGCTGCTGCTCTGCAGGAGGCCTTCCTTGGACAGGTGTGCTGCGTGGACAGGTGTGTCTAGCTCTGCTAGCCGTTAAGAATTACACAGGAGCCGCGTGTGGTGGCACACACCTTTAATCCCAATACTTGGAAGGCAGAGGTAGGTGAATCTCTGTGAGTTTGAGGCCAGCCTGGTCTACAGAGGGAGATCCAGGACAGGCACCAAAACTACACAGAGAAACCTTGTCTCAAAAAACAAAACTACAAACCATAGATGAAATGCTTAAATTTAGGGAAGAACATTTTACCTATTAAAAGGGATAAAACATTAAAAAAAATTAACATGCAAAGATAGGGCTGGAGAGATGGCTTAGCGGTTAAGAGCACTGACTGCTCTTCCACAGGACCTGGGTTCAACTCCCAGCACCCACATGGTAGCTCACAACTCTCTGTAACTCTAGTTTCAGGGGAAACTTCCCATGGCAAAACGCTAATGCACGTAAAATAAAAAAATAAACTGATTTAAAAAAGGAGGGGGGACCTGGAGAGATGGCTCAGAGGTTAAGAGCACTGGTTGCTCTTCCAGAGGTCCCGAGTTCAATTCTGAGCAACCACATGGTGGCTCACAACCATCCTATAATGATGTCTGGTGCTCTCTTCTGGCATGCAGACAGAACACTGTATACTTAATAAATAAATAAAACTTAAAAAAAGAAAAAAAAAAAAAGAAAAGAAAATATAGGATAGTTTTTTTCTTCTAAAGTCTTTAAATGAATCATCACATACTAAGTAAAGGTAGAAGGAAAGAAAGAACTGAGTCCACAAGCATGCACACACACATGCACACGCATCTATATATGCAACGGTAGGAAATAATATCTATTTTTTCAAAGATGAGAAGAAACAGTAGCTAACAGAGGAACGAGGAGACTGAGCTGCCCATGGGACTGCCTGGTTTAGTTCTCACTGCAATAAGACAGCTAAGACTATAGTTCATAGGGTTATTCCTGACACCGTCACACTTCCACAATTACTGAGCCAAAGTCCTAAGGCTTATATGCAATTAGGACTGCCCAGTCTAGAAGCATGCTTTCCCCTGACAGAAAATCTATGTAAAGGGAAACCAGCAGCAGCAAGCAGTATACTCTTCACTCTGAGATGCTGGTTCATCATCTAGTATCACTACCTGGTATTTCTTGAGGTCTTGGTCAACGCTACACCACTGAGGCCTCTCTAACGGTGTGTGCACCTGCTCCCTTTACAGATCATTACCTCTTCACTTCCTTCTCTGCTTCCCAACACTTTTCTATCACTGTCTCATAATATGTCATGGTTAATTACATTGGTTTCTGACTCTTCTAACAATAGACAGTGAGCGTTTTTATCTTTCTCTTCCTCTGAACTCAGTATTTTGCACATACTGGACGTACTGATGTTCAAGGCATCACTGTGTTTACCACACCTCAAATCCTGGCCATTGTCATCAGAAGCCACATCTTCCACATGCACCTGGTCACACTCCTGTTAGAAGACAAAATACACTATTTCACTCCAGGGAACAGAAGTGTGTCATTACTCCATGACACACTATAAAGGACCACACATAATGGCAGGATGATGCAATACTTCATAATCTGTGAACCTCCCCATTGTCGAAGGACTTGAAGACCTGATATACAGCAGATCGTCTTTATGAAACCTCCCTTAACAGTTCCATCACTCAATTCTGCTCTTCTCACAACAGTTCATTTCCCCAGGTGAAGGGACTACCACAACCCCGCTCACATTGCCCAGTGCCTCTATGTTCTCTATTACACTGTAAATTCTA
The DNA here is from genome assembly GCA_902168405.1 of Peromyscus aztecus. Lineage (NCBI taxonomy): Eukaryota > Metazoa > Chordata > Mammalia > Rodentia > Cricetidae > Peromyscus > Peromyscus aztecus. The sequence continues at coordinate 1,941 of CABHPQ010162032.1, read as the reverse complement.
CTATAAGATAGGCTACAGGACTTTTATCTCCTCTGCATCATGTAAGATTTATTTTATTTTATTTTTTCGAGACAGGGTTTCTCTGTGTAGCCCTGGCTGTCCTGGAATTCATTCTGTAGACTAGGCTAGTCTCGAACCCAGAGATCTGTCTGCTTCTGCCTCTCAAGTGCCAGGATTACAGAAATGCCCCACCACAGCCCGGCTGATTTATTTATTTTTTATGTGCACGTGTGTGTCTGTAGATGTACATGTGCAAACTACAGAAGCAAGAAGGGGGTCAGATTTCCTGGGTCCAGAGTTATAGGCAGTTGTGAGCCACTTGGCCTCGGCGCTGGGAACTGAACCCAGGTCCTCAGAAGGGCAGTGAGTGCTCTTAATCACTGAGCCCTGTCTCCAGCCCTCAATGTACCATCTTCGTCTAATCCAATGTCTTTATGTAGCATGGACCCAATTAATTGTTTTTTGTTTTTTTTTGGTTTGATTGTTTTTTGTTTGTTTCTTTTTTTAAGGACAGGGTTTCTCTTTGTAGTCTGGTCTGTCCTGGAATTTACTCTGTAGACCAAGCTGACCTCAATCTCAGAGATGTCTGCTTCAATCTCCCAATTGCTGAGATTAAAGGCGTGCACACCACTGCCCAGATTGTATACAATTAATTTTTGTAGATGAAACAGATGCTGGTAAAGTATGGTATCAGAAGAGAACCAGCTGCTCTTCCAGAGGTCCTGAGTTCAACTGCTGGCAACCACGTGGTGTCTTACAACCATCTATAATAGATCTGATGCCGTCTTCTGGCATGCAGGTGTACATGCAGATAGAGCATATTCAATACACCAATCTTAAAAACAAACAAAACAAAAATAGAATAACTGGAACAGAAATGCCTACCTACACTATAAGCCTAAGCACAGGCCATCCAAGTCAACGCTTAGATCTAGAACTTGTACTCTAAAGGGAGGTAGCATGGTTTTCTCAGGGTCCTACACCGGTGAGTGGTAGAATGAGACTAGAAGGAGCTTAACTGGCTGCTGGTTTCCCTGACACCACAAGGCACCTATACCAGAATCCTCTGGGGAAGGGGTTAAGAATGCATGGGTACATGACAGACCTACTGGGACTTCTGGAACTGAAGTCCTAGAATCTCCAATTTTAGGACACTCCCCAGGGGATTTTTATGCCCCCTAAAGTTGAGAACTACTGACCTGGGGGACAGGAACACATTCAGGTCAAATTCTTCCAGTACTTTTAGTCCTGAGTGCGGACTATGTCTCGAAAATCATTACAAATACAATTTGGGAATAATTATTGGCACACAGTAGGTTTTCAACTAATGCTTTCAACTGATGAAAAACTATGCTGTCTCAACGTGTGAACAAGTGAAGTTGAGGAAAGATGAAAGCATTGTAGAGCTTCGGTCAGAGCATTGGAGTTAGAGCCAGAGTAATCTGATTTGCTGGAGAACTAGCCTGTATTTAAAAAGAACAGGGCTTACTTAGTGTTTGTAAGATGTTCTTTTACTTGAAAGTTACTATTTTTAAAAGTGAGGTAATACATGCAGCACACAGTGTGGAGTGTAAAGGCATGAAGTAAAAACTCCGGCTCCCTTTCTTCTTCTGTCCTGTTTCCTGGTACCCGCTCCTCTGGCCGGAACAATTATTACCAGTCTCTTCAACAGGATGACTGCTCAAGCCCGGGATGGGAACATGACTTTCCCAGCCCAAGACTCCCACTCTGCACTTCTCACACTCCCGATCCTGTCATCTGTTGAACCACGTTCACTTCACAGGGAAACTCAAAAAGCAAAGCCGAGAGTTTTCACCACATAGTCTCAGCTTGTTCTATTCTCCGAGCACCCATCATAAAACAGTGAGTCCACAGAGCTTCCCTTACACATGGGTAATACACATGTAGAGAAATACAGTCAGAGCCAGGTGTGGTATTGTA
>CABHPQ010162031.1:32441-43083 GCA_902168405.1 Peromyscus aztecus | reverse complement strand
TTTTTTTTTTTTTTTTTTTTTTTTTTTTGAGTAAGCACAAAAGCCAAATGGAAACTTCAAACTGCATTTGAAAGAGCGAGTCCACTCAGTTACCATCTGCATGCATGGACTTTCCCAACTGATCATACCATGACGCCAGCTGTTTCTTTGGCCCATTTGAAGATAAGAGGGGGGAAAAAAAAAGAAAGCAAAAGGAAAGAAATTTGATTCATTAAATTTGGAAGTATGGATTTTGCCCAGCATTTGGACAGGGGCGGGTCATGCTGGGTCAGTCTATTTGTAGGTCAGTAAGTGGGGCTAATTCTGGTTTGGCTCAGCACAACCACAGCCTTGGAGTGTTCTGAAATGTTCTGTTTCTATTTAGGGGTCAGAGTTAAAAGAAAACATGTGCCCTGCTTGAACTCTGCATTTCAGAATTACAGCGTCACACCAGCCAGGCCAAGAACTGCAAACCTCTATGGAAAAAGAGAGACAGAAAGTAGAGAAAGGGAGAGAGACCGAGTTTGGAAGGCAAGTAAGGGGTTGAATACAAGGTTAGCTTTCCATTAAAAAAATTGCTGAGGGCTGAAGGTGTACCTTGGTGGTAAAGAGCTTGTTTAGCATGAGAGTCCCATTCCCATCACCAGCATATCACACACACTCCCCAAACAAAACACATTCACACAAACATACTCATAACACACAACACACATACACATACACACACACACAGGAGGGAAAGAGGGGGGGAGTTAAGATCAGTATCCAAATTTTAATAAATTTTTAATCAATATTTTCAAGGCAGTTTAGTCGTTTTATCATACTATCAGAACATACATTTGTCTTGTCATTTTTTATCTGTTCATTTCCTTTCATTCACTGACTCAGCATTTACAGAGAAGATCTTCCACACTAGGTAACATAGAAGGCATTTTACAAGCAAACACGCCATTCTTTGCACTTTCACGGCCATCTGCTCTGCAGACCTACCACGCCCATGGCTCTCACTCACTAAACACCCTTCTTCCTCCCACTCTCTAATTCCCTCTGACCCTGGGTTTGAGGCTATTCTCAAATATCTGCCCTCATCCAGATGCTGACCACGGCTGGGACTCTATGGGCCTTCTCATTTTCCCTAAGTAATTAAGCTCCCTAATGATAACGAAGCATCATTACAATAATATTGATACCTGCTGTAATCACCCGCATTCTGGCTTTACAATCTCCAGTATTTCCTTGGATCAGGTAGTTCTCTGCTAATGCAGCAGAAGGTCACCCGATGAAGGGGCTGATAGTGGAGGGGATGATTCCACTTAGCATGCACACAGGGTTGCGCTTCGCTGGCATTGGCTGGCTAATCTTTCAAGTTGTCCTTTTTTGACTTTCCCAGTTTAATCAGTTAAATCTCATCTCCCCTCTTCTCTGATTACAAGGATTTTCCGTAGAAACCTTGGCTCCACAATAAAGACCATGTGGCAATTTATTCTCATATTGATTTCAACATTTCTTTTCTCCTCTACCAATGGGCCAGTAATGGGGGAAGGGAGGAAGCTAGAGAGACAAGACCTAAAAAGAAGATGAGAGGCTAGGACGGAGGCGATTCTAGTACCTGAGTGAGTTGCAAACGCCGTAGACTCCGAACATCTTGGCAAACTAGCTCTTCTTCAAATGCACAGAGAGCAGAAATGACCAGACAGGCAAGGAAGGAAGCATCTACAGTGAATGAACATCAAAGGCGACTATACCAGAGGCAAGCCTTGCATGCCACAGTAAAGACAGGTGTACATACACATAAGCCGGACAGACAGACACACCCTTTGTGAAATTAGCGATGCCACCATGTGTTGAAGGAGATAATGCACACGGACAACCTCCCTCAAGGATTTCTTGGATTCTGTTTCTATCCATATTTCCTGGTCCTCTGGGGGGCGGGGAGCAGAGTCCACCAGGACCCCGGACGAAGAGCAGGCACACAGTCATTATCTAGGAAGGGGTCCAAGGGAAGGGCTGCTCAAAGGAAGGTGGCGAAGATATTCACGAACTACCATTAAGCATCCTTGTGAGACGTGCAGCCAGCACAGTGCAGGCTCAGACTCTGGCTGGCAGCACCGTGTCTGAAGGTGTAAGGAGGAAATTGCAATAAATGAGAGCTTGCTCTGTGAATACATTTAGAAAACAGTTGGCCCTGTAGGTCATATCTAAGTGTTATATATTGAACTCATACAATTAACTGTGTGAGTCTTACAGATTTTAGACACTGTGGGAACTTGGCTACCATGTGTTTAGCCACACAATGTACACTGGAAAAAAAAATGGCACATAAAATAAAGAAACTGTTTTTTTTTCTTTCCTAAGAAAAAGTTAAATATCTCTTTAGGCATTGGGCTTATTGTAGGTCTGATAAGATGGCATAAGAAGGTGGGGGAGAGGAGGGAGACTCGGGGGAGAGGGGGAGCAGAAATGTCCATAGGAATCCGTGCATGCTACAGAAGTACAATGAATTGCCACTTTTCCAGTTCTGATACAAGTTACAACAATCATTAAATGCTTACTGAGTGATGAAAACAGTTTTATTTGCAACGATTACACTCGGTTTTAAAAATCGTAAGCCTGTGATTTAAAATGGACCGTTATAGCTTAAAGAGAAATGACCCCAAAGGCCTTGTGCTGAATGCTGGGTGGCCAGCCTGTGGTGCTCTTGTGAGATGGTGGAAGCCGGGACCTAATGGGAGGAAGTAGGTCAGGAATGTGTCTGTCTGCTTCCTGGCTGTTGCTATGCTAGCGGGTAACATGGCAGGTTCTGTGCTCCCACGGTCTCTATGCATGCCTGACCACAAGCCTACAAGCCCTGGGGCCAGCTAACCCTGGACTGAAAGCTTCTAACTGCTTAGCCAAAATAAACCTCCCTTCCTTAAGCTGATTTCCATCCAGTGTTGTGTCATCCTGACAATCCAATGACTGCCATGTACACTTCATCTCTGCCTGGTATGGTGCCTTAAATGGACAGCAGCAAGCGGAGGTGAAGTGTTTCTGCAGGGTAAAAATGTTGTTTTTAACCCTCCATGGTGAATCTCTGTGTTTGATCTTTGGGATTTCGGGAGATAATGATATACTGCAGCCAGCTAGAAAGAACATCTGTTTTAGGAGCTGTGAACTTACAAGAGCCATTTGTCTAGCTGGTTTGTTCCTATTATTCTCCCCACATCCTGTACCTCTATATTTCTCCATTGATCAAATTTACACAAACTAAAGGGATGGAGAAAAACACCAAACAGCCATAATTTCCTCTCCTTTCAGAAGGCTACCCGGCACCTTCTCTGTTAAATAATTCTGTATGATATAAAACACTCAACTTTCTTTCTTTCTTTTCTTTTGGTAAGCATGTGTTTTCCTTTCCTTTTAAATGGAAGCCTTTCACTCACTGGGGCTTTACATGCTTAATGATAATGTGCTGGAGTTCGCCCAGGAGAACAATACGTCCATTAATCTGCCTCATGCTTAATTGGTAATTACTGTATGGGCTGGCATTTCAAACACAGATTGCAAATGTACTCGAATTAGTTACTGTTTAATTGATACAAGTGGTGCTCAGCCTAGAACCAACATGCGGCTACTGGAAAAGAGAGACTTGAAAGGAGAGATGGAAAAAAAAGTGATTGTGGTTCACCCTTTGTATGTTTATATCAATTATTCACAGAATATAATTACATTTCTGTTCACATTTCTGTAGCAGGCACTAGACCAAAACAGACTGCAAAGGCATACCTGGAAGGCTTGCTGACATAAGGGGAACCAGCCATCTCCAATTCCCTCTCTCGCTGCCTCCATTTAATCCCCCCACCTCCAGCGGTAGTTATGTATGTATGACCGAGGTTGGGGTATGTGCTATTTATCACAAGATGGAATGCCTAAGAGGATAATTTTGACAATCTCTCCAGAATAGCAGGATTTCAAGGAAATAGAACACTATCGTGGCAATAATTCAACTCTATTGCCTTTCATACCAGTGTTTCTTTGAACATATTTTTGACAGAGAAAAATTAATTCTTTGAGATTAATTCCCAAATAATTCTATGTAGGCATGCCTTGCAAGAACCATTCAGCCTGCCTTTGAACTGAAAATGTTTTGATCTGGGATATGTGGTAAGATTGGGCATGTAGCTCACGGGTAGAGTATTTGCAAAGTATGCACAAGGCTTCAGCTCTATCCTAGGTACCACAAACAGAAATGCAGAACTCCTGGGCTGACTATATCCTACACACCCAGACTTACACTAAGGCATTCAACATACAGTTTCCTGTATATCCCTCCAAATAGCTTTTCTTTCTTCTCTAGTTAGAATCTTTATATCATTTACTGAGTCCATGTAAAGTAACCAGACAGGAAAAAAAATCATTAAATCCAACTTTGTAAGAGTTAGCACATTTTTAGGCTTTAATGATTTTGATTTACATAAGGCGAAAAAGCTCTGTCTTGATTTTGCAGGTGTATGTGGATCAAAGAAGAAATGAAGGCTTTTTATACTCAGAGTTCATAGAAAACCACCAAAATTGTTTTGTCCAATCTTCAGTGAAAATTCTATCAATGGTTCAGTAAGTAGTTATTGAATATCTATCAGCCATCTAGTTTGGTCTGATAATATGAGAAAGTCATCTCAACAAAACTGCCAATGAGTTTCTAACTGACGTAAAGGGATAGTTTCATACCATGTAAAAATTATGTTGGGGGTGGGAGAGATGGCTAAGTAAAATGCTTGCAGTCCAAACATGAGGACCTGAGTTCAGTTCCTGGCACTCGGGTAACATGTTCAGGAATGGTGGCACTTGCCCGTAATTCCAGGGACTAAGCCTAATTGGCGAGCACCCCAGATCCTAATGAGAGCTCCTGTCTCAAAAAAAAAAACAAACAAACAAATTGGGTGGTGCCTGAGAAGGAATGACACCCACAGTCTTCCTCTTGCCTTCTCAAGCATGCATGTACACATGGGAACACATGGACACACACTCATACAACTTGTACTTTATTTTTGTATAGTGTATGAGACTTGAGATGGAGCCCAGTACCCATATAAGAAGTGGGTGTAATGGTATGTGTCTGTAATCCCAGTGTCGGAGGGTGGGAGGCAGAAGTAAATGGACCCTGGAGCTCAGGGGCCAGTCAATTTAGCCAAATTGAGGAGCTCCGGGCACAATGAGAAACTAGATCTCAAAACTAAGGTAGAAAATGACCAAGGAAGTCACTCAACGTTGATCTCTGTTTCTATACACAAGTACTTACACATGCAAATGTACACATACTCACATGATCACGTGAATATAACACACACACACACACACACACACACTTCCCCTCAATATCAACTCTGTGTTGTGCAGGTCTTTTTTACTCCTCACCTGAAGTACGGCCAGAGCTTGAAGCTAAGGTCTGGAGGTGGTTTGTTCCAAGGGGTTGTGTGTATGTTGGAGTTAGTCCTCAGCATGATGGTGTTCAGTGATGGGATTTTTCTAAGGTGGAACCTGGTAGGAGGTCATTGTTGGCACTACTCTTAAAAAGGATGATGTAGTTCTAGTGGAATGGCTGGACACTCTCTCAAGAGTGGCTTCTGCCTTCCTCTTTCATCCTTGGATTTCCATTGCTCACACTAGCTCCAGACATGATGCCACGACTATGATGTGATGTAGTCAAGGTGACCCTGAGAGGCAGTGCCTTGCTTTCCACACTTCCCACCTCTAAACCAGCGGTTCTCAACCTTCCTGACGCTGTTCCTTTATACAGTTCCTCATGTTGTGGTGACCTCCAACCACAAAATTATTTCTTTACCACTTCATAACTGTAATTCTGTTACTGTTATGAATAGTAATGTAAATACCTGATATGACCCCAGTGAAAGGGTCCTTTGACCTCACAAAGGGGTTGTGGCCCACAGGTTGAAAACCATTGCTCTAAACCATGAGGTAAACGCATCTCTTAAAAAAATAAAAAGAAATCACCCACCCTCAAGTGTTGCATTATAGCAATGGAAAATGGCGAAGGCAAGTACACCAGCTAAACATCATCTTGACCCACTACTAAATTTTATCCACCTCGTGTAGAGATGATCTCAAAGCATGAACATGCACCACTCCTTCCTGGAGACTCTCCAGACCTCCCTAGAGTTAGGAAAATGTACCATCATATTCTGCTCCTTGCCTATCTATGTCTCTCCCCCACTTCATTCTCCCAAAGATCCACATCTGAGTATTCCCACTTTCTCTTCAGGGCTCCATTTAGTTGCCATTATCACGAAAAGCCTTCCGTGGGTGTGGTAGGTTTCTATTCACTGTCCACCCTCAATCCCCACACATACTTCTGTTTCCACCTCAGCCAACCTGTGCTGCATCTGTAAACTGTACTTGTGACTTTCTTGTTGGCTAATGATCTTATTTTTCTCTCCTGGATTTTTAACTGTTCAGATACTTTATATATTTAAAGATCCTTGCTTCTTAATGTCTTAGATGATATATAAAATGTAAAACTGATCATATGGGTACTTATTCTCTTGTTTTCTTTGCCATTAATTAGCCGAATGACGTTGGGTAAATCATTTGGCCTTTCCAGCATGAACGTCACACTCAGTGGAATTATCTCTAAGGCCCTTGTTACACTAATCTTCACACTTATGTGGTTCTGTCCACATTATGCTGTGTAATTAGGCATTTAATAAAAGTTTTGGTGGTTTCTATGGTTGAATAAAAATGATTCCAGAAGCTCAGTTTCAAAGTGTCCTTAAATGCTAATTTTTTTGTCTTTACACTAAGCATATAATTGTGGTATAATTTATTTTCATGCATTGTGATTCTATTAACAGAATTTAAAGTGGCTCACATGAAGAGTATATCCCGCAGACAGTAAGAAGGAGCAAAAGGTGACGGGGTGGGGTGTGAGGAGAACTGTGTCCAAGAGAAGAGTGAGCAAATCAATGCAAAGTCAAAGCCAGACACCAACACAAGTACAGCTCTCCACTGCAGTGGTTAGGCCCTTCTCAAGTACGATTCTCAGCTTCCTGCATTCACATAGAAAAGAGCAACGGTCTCAGATGTAGAAATTATCATAGGGAAAGCTCAGCTTTCCAGCACGAACTTCTTAAGTGAAGATTTCCTCTCCACGCACCAAATACCAAATGGTGCACCAGATGTTGGTGCAAAGGCGGTTCCTGAAGACAGCATGGGTGTAGAATGAGCTAGACTGCGTGTACTTTACTGCACACAGGACCGCCATTCCCCAAGTAAGAACAATCCTGCACATGGGTCCAAGACATTCTCTATTCCAACCAAACATCTTATTTGTCCATATTCTGATGAGGTCACCATGGCTCCCCAGGAAATGACAGTTGCTCTCTGCTTCAAATTTTACTAGCATGTGTGTGTGTGTGTGTGTGTGTGTGTGCATGTATGCATGTGTGTGTGCAAGACAAAATCTACATCAGCCACCTTCTATCACTCCTCATCTTATTATTATTACTACTACTACTACTACTACTAGTAGTAGTAGTAGTAGTAGTAGTAGTAGTAGTGAGCCAGAATCTCTCATGGAACTTGGAGCTCATCGATTTAGCTAGACTGGCTAGGCAGCAAACCCCAGAAGTTCCCTGTCTCTACCCCTCCAGCACTAGGATTCCAAGCCTAGGCTGCCACACTCAGCTTTTTCACATGGCTGCCAGGGATCAAAATCAGGTCCTCATGCTTATGTGGCAAGTACTTTATCAACTGAGTCATTTCGTCAGCCCGACTGGCATTCATTTATTTACCTATTTATTTATTGATCGGCACTCTTTATGTGTCTTCTCTTGGTTCCACCATTCACAGGGTGTGACTTTGGATAAGTAAGCCAAGATCTCTGCCATTTAGTTACATTGTCTATGAAATGGAGTGGGTCCCAGCACTTAGACCTCTGAGCTGTCACAGGATAAAAGGACAACCATGCAAAACAGTGCTTAGCATCAGGCAGTGCGATTTCAGAATATTACACTGTCTTTTATAGTCATGGTGTATGCGTTTGACTAGTCCTAGAATATGAAAACACAAAATAAAAATAAATCCACATTGTCTTTCTGAGACACTCATGGGTCAGATTGCTTTTGTCCTCATGTTTCAGAGTTGAGGATAGAACCAAAATTCTTGCATGTGACTGGAAAACATGCTACTAAGTTATCACTGGACACTGTCTCAGTTACTTGTTAATATGCGTAGTTATAGGGAATGTTTTTAAAATTCATACACAGCAAGCTTTTATCAGTTTATGCATGTGTGCTTGCCTGTGTATGTGTGCATGGAGGTACATGCCAGAGGAAAACCTCAGGGGTCATTCTTCCAAGCCATCCATCTTTTTACATATTTATTATTTTTGACATAGGGTCTCTCACAGTTCCAAATTCACTAAGTAGGACATGCTGGCTCGCCAGTAAGCCACCTGTCTCTGCCTCCCCAGGGCTGGGATTACAATTGGGTGCCACACACACACATTTTTTCCTCCAATGTGTGCTCTGGGAATGAAACCCAGTTCCTTATGTTTAAAAGCAAGCACTTTACTGAAATTTTATAACATTGGTTTTAAACATCTAGCGCTCTTGTACTATGAGAACATATGGTTCATTTGCCGAATTGTGGATGGAGATGTCCTGTAAGCCTGGGAACATGATTGTAGTCTAGCTTAGCAACCCCATATCTTCATCATCTTCATCCTCATGTGTGACATGGGAGCATTGGGGGAGATGGTCAGTGTGTCTTCTACTTTCAAATTCCTGGTTCTAGAATTTCTACTTCAGTTTGAGGTTAAATATCTTTTTTTTTTTAGATCAAGGAAAACAAATGCATAAAAATCTGGGTGTAAAATAGTACTTCTCTCTGATGTATAGCTCTTATTTCCCTAAATTTCTTAACTCCACAGAGGACCGATGCTTTCCCAGTTAACGTTCAGTTCCCTTTGAAGTTCCAGACAATTTGAGGCTAATCAACCCCGGGAGGTTCTCTTTTTAAGTGCTATCCTCTGCCTCAAGAAACATCTCTCTGAGCTGCAGACCTAATTTTTCTGAGTGTTCTCACCCCATTTAAGTAGAGGCATGCTTCCCTGTCTGGACCCAGTCACCCTCTCAACATCCCCATCTTTGATCAAGACCACAGGCACTGGCCTCCAGGACAAGTTCACAGGAGCTCTGTCCTTTCTCCTCCACACTTCTTATCTCATCTTCCCAAAGTTGAGGCAAGATCAAGATACCTTTACCAAGGAGAGAAAGAACTGTGATCTGAATTGTTCATACCCTGGTGAAACCTTCCGGGAAATGAAGGCTCAGTTACTGGAGGAAAGTATCACAATGGGCCAGAGCCATTTGCCTTGTGGGAATTCCAGCTATCTCACTTTATTGTTGAGACTCCCGGTCTCTTATTGTGGTTATGTCTCTGGCCTCAAAGAGCAACCTTGGATTGGGGCGAGATTTGAGCAAACTTGCAGTAGTATGCTTAGCATCAAGCCATTATAGGCTTCCAACCCCCAACCCTCCCTCTCTTTCACTCTTGGCGTCAGTTTCCTGTCATCATTGGAGGTCTGCATTACCCAGCCTTTCTGTATGCCTGCCTGGTAACATTAGAGACCCATGTGTGGGCTTCGTGACCAGCTCCATGGCTCTGGAAGAGCTCCAAGACCAGAGACTCACTGATGACTCTGAGTGTAGGCTCATCATCTGAGTTAAAGATGGAGGAGGCCAAATTCTAAATCCCAACTGACTGCTTAGTGGCTGGCTGGATTCCTGTTTCTCTTGGGACTTATTCTGCCCTTGGAATCTCACCTGCAATACATATCTATGACATGGCAGCATGTGATTATCTCTGAGTTGTGCAAATAACACCACAGATATCTTTAATTGCAACTGGATTTTCTTTGTTGCAATCTACAGTTGATGCTAAGCCACTCCACTATTGACCTATTAGACAGGCAGTCCCTGCTGCTCTCTGTCCTGCTCTCTTTCCATGGCCAGCAGAGGTGGAAGGATTCCTCCTTTAGAGTCCCTGCTTCCTCCCTGTCCATGTCACACAGCTTGCAAATCTGATTAGAAACCTAGGTAATGTTTAATGCCACGAGTCTCAGTAAATAAACACTGCTATTTTAGAAGCTTCCTCAGTCCTGTTCTTGTAAAACTTCTGGATATTTTTTTTCCTTAATTATTTTCCAGTAAAATCAATTTCTAAGCATTCTCATGATAATTATTTCCGATATAATCTATTCTTTCATGGACTAAATAAAGTCTACAGCAGAGAGTCTATATTCTGTAATTATCCCCTATTTTGCAAAGTATATAATAGTTTTGTAATAAATATTGACAAGAAAATGGCTAAAACATCATAGACTGATAATTACAGGAAAATATGCACAACCAATAAATATTCTAAAATATTCATTCTTCCTAGTTATCACAGAAACCAACACTGAAACTATCAAATTGGGAGTAATTTTAATATTTGATTAATATTACGAGAGAGCTATCACAGAACACTGCTGAGAGATACAAATCTTCCTGGGAAGCAATTTGGCAATATGTTTTAAAGATCTTTAAAATTGACGTTATCAAGAAATACTTAACACCATAGAACAAACCTTGGAATGTAATGTTAACTTTATATTATTCAATGA
>CABHPQ010162031.1:0-25290 GCA_902168405.1 Peromyscus aztecus | reverse complement strand
CACACACACACACACACACACACACACACACACACACACACACACACTCACGTGCGCACACACAAAAGGGAATGAAGGCCAGTGTAAAATCAGATAAAACTTGTTTCAAATGCCACCTGCACCATGTCCTAGCAGCAAGATTCCAATGCCTGGTCTCATCTGAAGCTCGGTCTTTTCATTTGCAAAGAGAGAAGTATTTGCTTTTCTCTTTGCTTTACGGAAGGTAGTGCACATGTGGAGTAATTTAAGGGGTTCCTAGCTTGTTGCCTCCCACAGAGAAAGGACATAATAAAGGCTCACATCTCTTATCTTCCAGGGAAAAAAAATCAAGCTATGAAAGGACTTCTCGCATCTATACAGTATCTTTAAAAGTATCCTTGCATCTCACAGAAGGAAAAAGTATATAAGTTGGCAACTGGCTGACATCATCTATATTTAATGATACACGATATAAATAAAAGTGATAAATATTTTTACTTCTATATAAATCAAGATGTGTTGGTCACTGGTTATGCAGGCAATAATATAATATGCATGGTGGTTTATATGAAAGGCTTACTATTTTGGATCCCAAATCAATTTGAGAACATGGTATTTTATGAGAGTTTAGTTCCTTTCAAATGGAGCTATTCTCAGCAGCAACCGTTTCCTAACCTAACAAAGTCTTTAGTTTCAGTAAACACTTCCCCATTATAGGTTAAATGTTACCTCCCACTTAAAAACCCACATTGCTGGCAACTTCCATCGCCTGTAAAATCAGAAGATCAAAATGCATCCCAGCAAGGCACGGAGACCTCGATTTCAGCTTCCTGGTTCTCAAGGTGAGCTATACCCACCGACAGGATCAATGGGGAATAGATCTGGGAATCAATTAACAGAACAGGGGGGCTGAACTGGAGCTCCCTCTCTCAATTAGGGGAGATTATAGTTTCAAAACACCAGCTGATTGTAGAGACTCTCGATTGCTTTGGATGTACTTCCAAGATCCTTGCTTTCAATGGGAACATCACTTCCTATATCCTTTCCACCAAAGATAAGTGACCATTTTTGATCCTAACTCTGATGCAGGCTATTTGGTTGGAAACATGGACATTTTTGAACTCTTTCTCGTAAGAGAAGATGGGGAATCCAATTGCTGGACAGTGAGGTCAAACTGGGGAGAATCTGATGAATTGTCCATTATATTTTATTTGTTCTTTTGGTTCTTGGGGGTTTTGAAACAGTCTCATGTCTGCCAGGTTGCCTTGAACTCTGCAGTTGAGCAATGACCTTGAATTTTTGCTCCTCCTGCTCCAGACTCCCAAATGCTAGGATTACATGTTTATGCCATTTCATTTTTTTCAGTTTATTAATCTAAATGGGAATAAATCAAGATACTATGCTGGTGTGAAGTTGTTCTGCAAGGAGGTGAATTTGGTTTTAGACACGTGGACAGCAACACTGAGTGAAAGGGAGATGCAGCACATTCATTTCTGTGCAATGATGCCCTAAGTCCAGAGACTCCATTTGGTAAGGGGAGAACAGTATTAGGAACTAGAGCAAGTGGGGGAGTGTAGGTCATCTCCAGTGAAATACCATGACCCTGGTCAGCTCATGTGGTGATATTTTATTTGTATGTTAATAAATAAAGTTGCCTGGAGATCAGAGGTCAAATAGCCATAAAACAGAAGTCAGGCGGTGGTAGCATATGTCCTTAATCTGATCACATGGCAGGTAGAGTTTCCGTGTGGTCAAGGACACAGCCAAGCATGGTGGCACGAGCCTTTAATCTCAGTACCAACCATAGAGACCTGGAGGTCTATATAGACAGGCAGTGACGAGGAAGTCATGTGACTGGGCTTAGAGCCAATGAGAAGGTAGAACAGGAAGGCAATAAAAACACAGGTTACACAGGAAGAGGCTCTCTCTCTGGAAGCTACTGCTGGTGGTAAGCTAAAGCTGGTTGTGGCTATGGCTCTGATCTCTTTGGCTATTACCTCTGTATTTGGCTCTGTGTTTCTTATTTAGTAAGACTGTTTAGAAATTTGTCTACAAACTCATATTCTTGTTCTTGAGCTGGTCTTTGCTGACCCACCTGGTCTTCCAGTTGGTGCTATTTGTCTCGAGAGCAACCAAGTCTGGAGAAACCGGAATTTTGCTATGCATTAGGTGAATAAGCCTGGGGAAACAACTTGTTCCTCCAGTTCCTTGTCATCACATGTAAAACTGCATTCAGGGATTCCTAGATTCCAAAGGCTAGGTTGGGACCTCAGTGCCACCCGTTAAATACTTTGCACTGCAGACCGTAGACTATGCTGCACTGGACTGTAGTACCTGGAATGGAGTGCCATTCCACAGAACCTGTGTAGTCACTCTGTTGAGGAGGGCTTAACAACACAGTTCAAATCTACCTTTCAAATTATATAATGCCGCTGCACTTAGAAGAGGTGTAGAGGGCTTGGCAGCTTCCAGCGCTGCCTCCTATTTTTTTGTGGAAACCCTTAGGGGTTTTCCTGTTACATCCATGAGGAATCTCTTCATCATGTGGGTTTTAAGCTTAAGAGGAGGTTGCTTTTGGCCGGTCTATTTTTTGAGGATTTCATTTCATTTTATGATAGGTAAATATCAAAATAATAAATTTTTAAAAAAGAAAGTGTGTATTTTGAGGCTCTATCCCTAACTAACTCAAGTGCTTCAGGTTGTGTTCAAAGCAACAGGAAGAAAGGATGGACCAGAAAGAACTCAAAAGTTGCTGGATTTTTTTCATCCTAAAGACTTTCTCACTCACTAAAGATTTTCTTTCATTAACAATAGGAATGTTTGTAGAGTCTGTCTCATTTATGACTATATTTAAGATTATAGAGGGAAACCCGTATGAAAGTTACAAATAGAGGTAAGTATGTGAAGACATAACAGATGGAAAGAAATGCTCCAAAACACTAACATGAAAGAGGTCATTTCTGAACAACCTTGTTGTCCTGCCATTGGGTTTTCTAGAACTTTCTGTTTTCTGTGACTGGCACATTTCACACATACATACTCAGTTAAAAATAAAATCTACAGACATCTAAAGTGTGACTTTCATCTCTTCAGACCATACCTCATATCTCTTGCATACCTCTAGGAGGTGCCCTCCTGTGGGTGTCTATTATTTTGAGCCCATCTCCATTATATACAGCACCCCAAGGCCTGCATAGCTCTGAGATGGTACAGGTTGGCAACATAGTGCAGTCCAGAATATGGTCAAATCCATGAACCAAACTAACATACTCTGGT
This sequence comes from Peromyscus aztecus, assembly GCA_902168405.1. Lineage (NCBI taxonomy): Eukaryota > Metazoa > Chordata > Mammalia > Rodentia > Cricetidae > Peromyscus > Peromyscus aztecus. The sequence continues at coordinate 22,035 of CABHPQ010162031.1, read as the reverse complement.
GGCACCACAAAGGAGGCTCTGGACATTCATGTGACCCTCCAGGAAATCCCTCCTATTTGCTACTCCCTGCCTGATCTCAAGGCTGGCACAGACAAGTCCCCTTCTGCATACTGAGCATCTGCTATGGCAAAATTAGGTTCTGTAGCTTCATTTAATCTTCAGAATAAGTCTGTGAAACATCCCACACTGTGGATCCTAGGTTAGGTGACCTAAGGCTGCCAAGGAACTATGCACCTTCCTGCACATGGGAGAACCACTAAGGTGATCTGTAGCTCTTTGCTGTACATTTCCCATTGGAGCCCCATCTCTGTTGCCTGCTAGATCTCATACCTGTCTCTTGATTTTCCTTCACCTGGATTCCTTCAAGACCCCTACCTTATATACATGATTTCTCCCATATCCTATAGGAGAGAGTCAGCTGCAGATACATTGTACAACTATTCTTAAGATGAGTGAATTTGTATGTGTGTGTTTGTGTGTGTATATTCACATATACATATATCTCAAAGGGTGCACACTCAATGCCTTTAATGCTAACTGAACTAAAATGCAATTTAAACAACTGCCTTAATGTAGTTGGAATAATTATCCCTTCCTCCTGAGTACAATTCATCTTACCTTGGGTTAAAAATTGGCCATCAAACCTATTATGCTTCCTTTCTCAGAGGCGGTTGGATACCTATGCCACGCTTCCAGCCTGCAGCGAGAGTAGTATGTATTGTGTGGACTGCACAGTTACATGGTGGGGCCTTCTGGAATGCATCCAGGTTGTCTAGCATGCAAGGTATGTGCCTTCTTTGTGGTCAACCCCATGAAAACAGCCTGTTTCTGGACTCTATCCGCCCTTTAGAAATGCTGTTTGGATACCTAATGAGGTCCACCCTCCCTTTCCGGTTAACTTGAGTACCTGCTGCCAAAGTTAATAATTAACAAGGTGTCACAATGCCTCTCACAGTGCTCTGTTCTTTGCTCACCTGCCTCCCTGCCTCTTCCTGCTGCTTCTGAATTGCTTGAACTCCCCAGGGATACAAACCCCCTATAATAACTCAAGGCACAAAGGCACAGACTTTTGTGGCTCTAACTGAAATTCAAAATTGGGCAAGCCCAGGAGGCAATCACCTGGCCATTGCCCTAACCCATATGCAGCCTCTCGGTGCTGCTGGAGTGCAGGTGAGCATGAAGCTTTAATGAGGCCTTAGCTGCAAATACATTGTGCAATTACTGTTAAGATGGGCGAACATTTGGCCCGGAAAGAATTGCATTTTAAGCAATAGGGTTTCCCTATTAGCTGTTCCCAGCTATTAATTCAACTAGTTTGTTTATACATTTTGACAATTGTTCATGTGAAAGAGACCTGGGGATTTTATTTGACCACAATTTCATTATGAGCTAACAGTGTGATATGGCGGCTAATAAAAGTTAATACAAGTTTAGACCACATTAAGTGAATAGTCCAAAGAAGGAAAAGGTAGTTTTCCCACTATCCTTTACTCTTATAGGTACATGGATCTTATTTTTCCAAACTAATACTTGGCAAGTGGAGTTGTGCATGCAGAGACACTGGCATGGACCCTGTGAAACAAAACTGTCCATAAAAATCCAGGCCTTGTGATGTGAGCTGGCATATATGAAGAGTCATTTATTTATTCAACCTTCCCTTTGCTCTTTTGTGGGCATGAACATCTCCTGAATGCACGCTCAGAGATAGGTGTTGCTCTGGATAAAAAGGCCAACAAGCGTCATCTGACACTAGGCATTTTGTTTCTCTTGGGAGGTACGGGCAAAGGTAAAAGGAGGACTGGCTTTGGAGTGGGCGGTAGGTCTAAAAGAAACCCAGCAGTGGCGTAAGTGAGCCCCCCTCCAAGGGACACAGCCGCTCTGAACCCAGGTTGCTGGGCTGGCTCTCCTAAGCTATGTAAAGACCATTTGTTTGAGCCAGCTTCTGCCACCCAGCGTATTTGACACTAAATTCTAGAGTCTGCCTCTTCAGCTGCTTCTTCCCTCTACCCACTCTAACCAGTTCTCTCTTCTTCTATGCTGGCTCCTGTGCCCTACTACATCTCCTGGGGACTCTCTCTGGCTCCTGGAGCCGAAGACACCTTCCACATGAGCATCTTTTGAAAACACTTACCTCTCTCCCCTTTTCCCAGAAGCCTCTCCCAGTCTACCTCTTCAGCTGCTTTCTCCTCTCCTCCTGTACTGGGTAAGTGTCACTCAGAGCTGACTGGTCTGTCTACTGTTTCTACAAAAGCTCTACTGGTGTGCCAGGACACTTCTCTTGCCCTACCGTCCCTTATCACATAGACACACCTCTCCTCTGTGATATTTGGGACATTTCTCTCTGACAAGTTTCTCAGTCAGCTTGGGAACTCCACAGATTGAAATTTGTGTCACCAGGACACTTACCTGTTGGGGAATATTATTTTAAGGTGTTGTAGTAGGACAGGTCCATAGGGTCAAGGATATTGGCTCAAACCAGTTGCCAAGGCATACACATAACATATTTCCTTTTGAGCCAACCTGGAGTCTGCCTGAGGGCCTAGCAACAGGCGCTGTCAGAGTTCCTGATCATGCCCAGCCAATAAGGGATGGCCACACAACCATCAGATTGGGACATAGCCTGGGTGCTGGGAGGAGGGTATATAAGGCCTTTCCCATTATTGAATAAACAAGTCTGCTGTTTGCCTTCAACTGACTCCGGTGTCTGTGTGCTTGACTCTATGCCTTCTCACCCCTTCCCCTGAGGGAGCCATTAGGCTCCAGCAACAGGGTGTATTACTTTTGTTTATGTTACATTTGTTTAACTCTGTGAAGCTGTGTTACTGTGCCTGTCTAAAACACCTGATGGTCTAATAAAGATCTGAATGGCCAATAGGAGGCAAGAGAAAAGGGAGGTGGGTGGGGCTGGAAGGCAGAGAGAATAGATAGAAGGAGAAATCTGAGGAGACAGAGCTGGAAGTAGTAGCCAGAGAAAGAGGAGGACTCCAGGAGCCAGCCACCCAGCTACACAGCAAGCCACAGAGTAAGAGTGAGATTTACAGAAGAGAACGGGAAAAGCCCAGAGGCAAAAGGTACATGGGGCTAATTTAAAGTTAAGGAGAGCGGCTGGAAATAAGCCAAGCTAAGGCTGGGCATTCATAAGTAGTAATTAGCCTCTCTCTGTGATTTATTTTGGAGCTAGGTGGCAGCCCCCCCCCAAAAAAAAGACCAAAACCAAACAACACTTACTCATTCTGCTCTCTGTTTCAGCTCCTTCCTGGGACTTCCTTGTCTCCCCCTAGGAGCTGCCTATTATGTTCTCAGCATCCTTATACCCTCTTGGGCCTGCAACCCTTTCCTTACCTCCCCCTCAGACACACTGGCAACTCATACTGGAGCCTCCCCTCCTCCCATCTGCTCTGTCTCTTCCTTAAGCCCTCCCAAACTCCTACCATATTGGAATCCTCCTTTGGGTGGAGCTCCTATACTTTGTAACCCTGTTCCTTCTCGGCTCCCTCCTAGAAGCCCTGCAGCTTCTTAATGCCCTCCTGAGCCTCTACGGCAACCCTTTTCCTGGACTCCCCCTTGGAGCTGACTGTTCCGTCTCTTATACCCACCTGGGCCTCCAGCTTCCTTACACCCTCCCACTGGTAGAGTTCATTTTGTGATCCTTCCTCTCTTCCTCTTTGGATCAAGAGACTTTATGGAAGCCTGGCTGTCTTGCTGCTAACAGGTTGGCCTCAGTACAGCTCAATCAATGGCTAATATTGGCCACACATTCAATTTTCAAATTGTCTCATATGGTAACAATTTCTGCCACCGCATAAACAAATGATCTCAAAATCTCTTATATCTAAACTTTCTCTGCTCTACACTTTCAAATGTCTCTTTTCTCCAAGGTTTCTCTACTTCCCACTCTTAAATTTATTTATTTTTATTTTATGCACATTGGTGTTTTGCCATGGGTGTTGGGTCCCGTGGCATTGGAATTACAGACAGTTATGAGCTGCCATGTGGGTGCTGAGAATTGAACATGGGTCCTTTGGAAGAGCAATCAGTGCTCTTAAACTCTGAGCCATCTCTCCAGCCCCCTCTACTTTCCACTCCTAAAATCTTGTCTATATGATTTCTTTGCTTTCCGCTCTCCAAAAAAAAAAAAAAAAAAAAACAAACAAAAAAAAAAAAGCCTCTTAAGACTACACTGTAAATTATCTCAGGATTTCTAAATTCATTGGTTATGGTAAAAAAAAATTAACAAAATTTAGCTTAAAACTTACAACAATAGGCTTAGAGTTAAAAAATCTATGCATGAGTAATCTTAATTTGCTACAACATACTATATATTGTTATTCAACTTTTGTCTATGAAATAGATCTGCTTACTGTACATGTAATTTGAATTCAACTCTCGTTTAGGAAAATAGATGTTTTTAAATAGCAACCATGTGGCTGGTTTACTGTAAATGAAACTTATAGATGGAGCAGCTGCCACAGTCTTGAGAAAGGCAGCCCAAAAGAAGTGATGTCTAAGAGAAAACCTGATGGCTGGTTAGAGCAGTGGTTCTCAACCTGTGGGCTGAGACCCACCGGGGGTCACATATCAGATATCCTGCATACCAGATATTTACATTATGATTCATAAAAGTAGCAAAATGACAGTTATGAAGTAGCAATGCAATAATTTTATGGTTTTGGGGTCACCACAACATGAGGAACTATATTAAAGGGTCCCAGCATTAGGAAGGCTGAAAACCACTGGCCTATAAGCATAGAATATGGAAGTATTGGAAAAGGATAATCGAGGTAAGAGTGACCCCGGCAGAGTCCAAGGAAGCTAGTGGTTCTACACATCTTAGAACTCAGGGGTCGCTTGATCTTTAAATCTAGTATGGAAATGAAGGCAAAAACAAAGATATTATTGAAGCAAACACATAAGCACATCCATTAGGCTATGTAACCAATCTAAGGGGTATGGGAATACCTAAGTGTCAGTGTGTGACTCTTCCTGGAATGAGTAGTTATGGTGAAGGGATGGTCAGGTTGTTAAGGGTGAGGAGTTGGCCAGACAGACCACATTGTCTGTGCAGTTGCAGTGAACAGCTGGCTAAGATGGGGTGCACAGTGTGCAGAGAGGAAAGAAAAGAGGTGGGGATATGAGAGCTACTCTGTCCTGGTGCTGCAAGTCTGACCAGCTGTGGAATTTTCACTCCATACTGTGGAGGAACCAATGAAGGATTTTCAACAGAGCCATGATGTCTCACTTTTCTACTCCAGCATCACAAAACACCTCCAATTTGGGGGGCTAAAAATAAGATCACTGTTTAAGCTGTCATGATTTCAGGGTCAGCAAGGCATTCCTCTTTGGGGACTGGAGTCTACACAGCTGCATCCGGCTGAGGAGTCCAGAATGGGCTGGAAATTCAGGATGTCTCACTCTTGTTCAGGACTGACACAGCTGGAGTGCCTTGTTCCTCTATATAACCCCTCCTCTTCCTGAACTCGGTTCTTAACCATCTACAGTCCTTATATTCTACTGTAGGATTCCAAGGGGAAGTCTTCTAAAGCCAAGCCCTGATGATCTAACACTTATAAAGTCCTGTACTCTATCATAAAAGTAAACATATTAGCCAAAGCAGGTCTACTGTTATACCCCAGGGTCTATGCTATTTGGGACTATTCTGGGACATGAGTACTGAGAGACAGTGTGTTGAGGGTGACCAAGTGACGACTGCCACAAACATGATGAGAATAGCTTCCCATTCTATAGAGGATGGGATGAAAGGGTAAAGAATGATTGTCTATACAAGCTATTCAGTGAATATCAAGTGTTCAACCCCAAATAAGGCATATATCACCCCTCAAGACCCAGAGAGTATCAAGAAAAGGATTCGGAACGATTGTAAAAACTGGATGGAGAAGAGCACCCTGGAATACTGTCTCCTGACATGCCATGGGCTCTGCAATCAGAAACATACAGCAGATTTGTTCACATATCTCTTCACACACACACACACACACACACACACACACACACAGAGAGAGAGAGAGAGAGAGAGAGAGAGAGAGAGAGAGAGAGAGAGAGAGAGAGAGAAATGGAGGAGGAGCTAATTTGAAAGAAGAGAGTCGACAAGAGTAAAAGAGGGGTAAGAGAGGGCAATGGGGTGAGTGGGACAACAATGCATTGCACACACATGCACAAATGCATGTGATTATAGAAATAAGTATAAATGAAGTTATTGCTACATTTTAGTAAAAAGAGGAACTATGTTTACACAGGGAATAAAATTGAAAATAGCCATTGATAGTCAAATAAGTAACACTTGGTGAGATTCATAGAACACAGAAGGTAAGAATAAATAGCCCCCTAAGAGACACCCAACAGAGAACTATGTATCAGACTAAGACTATTTTTTTAAATGAGGTGGTATTTTATATAAAGCCAAGATAATATATTTGATCAGAGAGGAAAAAAAGACAAAGAAACCACCAAAAGGGACTGTGATGGGTACATAAAATCATCAAAGCTGAACTCTCACTTGGGAACCCTGAGCATGATCAAGAAACATAAGGCATTGTCAAACTTGAGGTCAGAAGCAAAGGTGGAAATTTGCCATTGTGATTAGTAGTTAGGAGGTTGATGATTTGCTTTGAGATTCATAGCTGAGTCTTTGAAGATGGCAACAAATTATAGTGAACCATAATGAATGGGATGTAGAGAGTAGAAATGTGGCTTCCTTGGCTTTTTAGGATCCTCAGACGCTGCCATTTATGGTGTCTAAATTGGTCCCATCCAAGAGGATCTGTAAACAGGGAGACTGAACTTTCTGCCTGACACCAGATGACAAAGAAGTTGGGGTGTGAGTCCAACATGCCCAGTCAGCTGAGCAGCAGGGGCATGAAGCTTTCACTCTAGTGTAAGCACCTAACGTACGGTGCTGTTCAATAATCTAAGCTGATGTAGTTTAACAGAGGATGGGAGAGAAAGGAAGAAAAAGAAGGAGTAGAAAGAAAACAGCCAAGACAATGAGAAAAATGAAAGGACTGTGTAAATCAGGTATGCTTTTCTACTCCATAGTCTGTATTATGATTACCACTTATAGCTAAACCCGATGGTGACTATGCTAACATTGTGACTCATTTAGAAACCCATCCAGTATCAGGGCTGTGTCATAGGAAGGCACACTGCTGAGTACCAATGTCTTTTTATAAAGCAAAATCCAGTTAGCTAAAATGCCATCCCAACTGAGTGTTCTGCCCCTGAGTGGAATGCTAGGTTTTATTTTGTACAGAAGTCATAAGAGCACACAAATTCATACCCCAGGCTGTGGGGGGAAAAGAATCCACTCTTTACCCTGTACTCTACACTGAATGTGGCAAAGTCCAAACAAAAGGTGTTCGTGAATGCAATTCCAATGTCACAGGGCCTCTCACACTTCACTTGTGGGTGTTAGGGCTTTATGTGTTCCCTTCCACACTCTTGTGTAGAATCTGATCACCTAAGACTCCCCCCCCCATATTTTCAAGCATCTTCAAAGCAGGAATAGTGAAGTTATCCCTGCTTCTGAATTCCTCTACTGTCTAGACTCTTGCCTCTTTATGTTTGTTCTCTTTATTCTCATTGATGTCAAGGCTTCATTCAACCACTGTGAATTCTTCAAATAACTATCATATAAAGCCTATGTAAAAATGTAGCCTTCAGTGAGAGACCCAGGGTAAGACAAGATGGATCCACCTTGGAGTTTATCCTTTTGGCCTCTCTGTCTTTGCCCTCACATTAAGACTCATTGTCATCTACACCTCTCCATCTGAGACCTAAACCCACTCTATATTTCTTCTAGTTTCTTATAATGTGTCCCCCCTCCCCGATGGCTCACATTGGGATCTCACATCACTAAACAAAATGCAAGTACATCATTCCCCAATGAAGATAGTCTCAACGACAAAGGGCAACTAATGTGCACACATGCTACTAATGAGTAAGTACTTGTTCAGAGTCTTGCAGGTCTCTCAATTCTGAGGTAGACACCAGAAGACCACTAGTACACAAATTCAAGATAATAAAAAATTTTTATTAGCTGGCCAGTAACTACATGGGGTGTTCATGACCCAAATGCAATTCCTGAAATTTTCTCAGGGTTGGTTTTTAACAATAGAAAAACAGATCTTAGGTGGACATACCTCATTTAGCAAGAACAGATAGCCAAAAGTAGACTACAGAAGCCAAAAAGGTGAGTGAGTATATTTAGGGATTTTCCCAGCACTATGGACTTTGATGGATTAGGTCTTGGTTTTGGTGGGTGGGGCCGCCTAAGTCCTCAATGGTGCTTTCATCGTGGATTCCACTGTGCAAGACTTAGGGGCTTACTAAAGTCTGGGGGTCTGTTACACAGATTTAATTTTTTTTAAATTTCTTATATGTATAATGTGTATGCCTCCTTGTCTACATGTGCACCATGTGTGTGCAATGCCCACAGAGGCCAGAGAAGAACATTGGATCCCCTGCAACTGGAGTTACCGGCATTTGTGAGCCACCATATGGGTGCTGGGAAAGGATTCTGGGTTCTCTACAAGAGCAGCATGTGCTCTTAACCACTGAGCTATCTTTCTATCCCCCTGATGATTTTTTGAGAACCATTTTAACCTCTGAGCCATCTCTCCAGCCCCTGAACTTTTTTTTTTTTTTTTTTTCGATGCATAGATGCATCGTCGGGGACTCGAACCCGGGACCTCCGGGTCCAGAGGCAGAGACCCTAGCCTCCGCGCCACCGCTCGGGTTCACTTGAGAACCATTTTAAACTTTATAGCACATAATTGTTTTCAATAAATGTGATTCATTCCACACATTAAAAAAATAAATGATTTATCTTCTGTAGCATAAATAGTGACATGAAGTCAAATTAAATGCTCTATAGCTGTATATATAAATATATGAATAACTTTAAAGATAATTCATCAGTTTTATTATTTGGGAAACATGGTCATTTTATTGGTAGTGATTGTGGTTTAACAATGTGAATAGAACAGATTAGAAGCTCACAGAGTAACATCCCCTCTTCTCCTTTTGCAGAAAGAAACCAGACAGACATCAATATGGTATCTTATTCCTAATAACCTGCCTCATCTCTAAGGATCATCTACCTAGAACAGCAGAAGGCCAAGAGAGACAGTCTGTGGCTTATGTCAGTTCAATCTAATGCCTTAGACTTTATAATGATACAAATATGTGTCCACACAGCCTTGTGCTTTTCACTTTCAAAAATAGTATTCAATTAAATGAGGTATCAAATATATTGTTATGAAATAGTGCTATATAATTTTATCCAATTGTCAGCAAGAGTAATATCCTGAACATATCTAAAGTACAGTAAGCTCAGCTATGATGTCTGGAAGGGTTAGATTAGCAAGTGGCACTTTGACTCAGTAGTTCAACATCATGATGGGTTTCTCCAGGCATGATATACAATCATAAACCATAAGGAGCATCTCTATTGCTTCTGATGTCCACACAAGCCTTCATGCAATCCTGAGGATCCTGAAGTTGGGTCATAATAATTCTTTCATACATGAAGAAACTGAATTTTGGAGAAAAATGACAAAGACAGTTCTCAGCAGTTTCTCCAATGGTAATGGAATGTACAGCCTGGAGTGGAAGGAAAAGCTTCAGTTCTGCAGCCAGTATGTGAATCAGGGTTCTGACTGGATACATTGGTTAACTTCTCTGTGTTCCAGGGTTGATATCTGGAGAATAATTACATCTACCTCCACTGCTTATTGTGAGTTATAAACGAATCAAAGTGTATGAAGCTCCTGAAGAAGCCTTGGCATGCAGTTAGTACTCAGGGAACTTCACCTGCTGTAACTATTTCCAGACTCCGATGAAGAGGAGATTTCAAAAGGTAACATCTGAACATTTTTTTTGGTCTTCTCACAGTAGTACAGATAAGATCCTGTGTAGCGACATCTATTTGATGAACATTTCATCACTGCTTTGATATTTCATTTATTGCTTACCTCCAGCAGCAGGAAGAACTGAGGGAACACCAAATGCCTTGGGCTCTGGGTGGCTTCTGGAGGTTCAACCCTATACTCCCTAGCACCTCACATGCTCCCAGATCCAGTAGCATGGGCCATCTGTAGCTATAATCAGTGTCTAAGTCTCCTCTGCAAGGAACACTGGTCTCATACTCATCAAAGGGTATACTGGGTCAGAGAATTTTGCTAACATTTCTGCTTGGTCCTTCAGAATTCAAATCACATATCACCTCAGAGAAAAAGTTCAGGATCATTTTTACTCAAAACCAATAAAATACTGTATTTAGGACAAGCCACTAATTCTTAGCACTAATTTTTACAAAAGAGAGTTGACAGCACCCTACTTTTCTTTTTCAGACTATTGTAGTAGTGTGTCTTAGGGTTGGGATTATAATTTTCTATGAGTTACATGGTACTTTATATTAATTATGAAATATAAATTTAGCAGTCAGCAACATTAAAGTTAACAAAATGATTAAACTGAAAGATCATAAGTATTTTAAAATTTTGTGTGGAAGTCTAGAATTACTTCTCTTTATAAAATATAATATTTTTTCTTTGAGAATTTCATACACATATACAATGCATTTTGATGATATTCACACATGCACCCAATTAAGAGTAGGACCCTTGTAGGTTGAACATGGTGGCCCTACCATCACGTGTATATAAACAACACCAATTATACTCAGTAGGCTATAAAAAAAAGAATATAATTAATTCTTACACCACATACATGCTAATAGTCACACTTTGCATAATTTTAAAGTGTTTTTATTTATATACTTTTCCTCTAAAACATGGTCCCCTGAAAAGTGGCACTGAAGTGCTACTGTGAGTGTTCCTATTTCCCTGTCATGTCACTCTTGACCGAAAATGTGATCACATTGGCCGCTTGAAATGTTTATGAAGAAATGAGTTGTATAGACACATAGGTACTTAATTTTACCGTGTGTGTGTGTGTGTGTGTGTGTGTGTGTGTGTGTGTGTGTGTATCCATATGTATTGACACTTATTTGTATACAGATATCATGAAATCCAAACCTCTATCAATTTCCTGGTTACTTCGACAAGCATAGTTGGGAGCTATGTTAAATTAAAATTCATCAAGGCTTCTAGCTTAGAACAACACACTGGTTTTAGTTTAAGATTCATCTAACAATAGCTCCCACTTACCACAGCAGCAGCATCCAGAAGGAATCCCAAGCACTCAGCAGAATGCACAGAATTAGGATCACTCACACAATGATCCTAATAGCCATTCCTCACCTGCCATGTTGCAAAGCCCAACACAGTAGGATTTTAGAGCATGATCAAAGAGTTATGTTCCTAACTGAATCTCCAAGGGGACATAGGATAACAGCATAATTACCCAAGTTAGAATTTAGCCAGCCACAGGATGAATACTACCACTACTCTTATAGGAAACAGAGAATCAGGAGAGGAACTGTGGGTCTTTAATGGCCCAAAGAGGTCAAGCCCTTGGTTTTATATCTCACCCCAGAGACACATTAGATATTTCCCCCATGATCAGGATGCCATCCAAGCCTGCCCCCTCTATTTTTTAACTAGACTGGAGAAAATGGTCATTATTTTAATAGGGCATTGACCTTGTGTCACAAAGGTCTCCTAGAGACTGCAAGGCCCTAAGGCCTAGGTAGGTAATCATGTTGGAAAAGACAGCTTGACTGCCCCTGATATAATCCTGGGCTGAGATGACTTGGTCTGCAGAAGGGCCTTCCTGTTGGAAGGAGGAAGACACACAGGGTCCAAGATGATTTTCAGACATCTACATCTCAGCATCTCTCAAGTTCACCTTGAAGAATTGAAAGCCAAAGCTAGAGAAGTCAGCCCCATAGCTGCCTTGGAATAGCAACTCTGGGCTCATAGATACACACTGCTAGGCCTCTTGGAATATGCCTTATAAAAACTGATCAAAAGTTTCCAAGTATTCACACATCCTCAATTAAGAATATCACGGGAACTCAACCAAGATGCAGGAGACCCTTGTGCCCTCAAGAGAATCAGGCTGGATGGGGCATTTTCTTCCTCCATAGTAGGAAGGTCTGAAGAATAATTTTACAATTAGATGACATTAAGGATGATGAAAGCTAGGGAGTGGAAAACAGGCAGAATTAATTGCTTACTTGAGGGCTTGCTCAGGCCTCTTTGGCAGCGTTCATGCTGATGGCAAATTAACCCTTGGTCTCTAACTCTGAGCCACTGCAGGCCCCAGGGATCCTCTGAATGAGATAGCCAAGCTTTGCCTGTTTCCTCCTTGAACCCATATCCACCTCCCCTCTCTTTCTGCAACCCTAGCCTCTCTCGCAGCAGCCTCTCGATCTCCATATCATCATCACTCTCTTGTTAATTTCATTTTTATGGAATTGCTAGGTGGACATAGTATCTCTGCAAATGAGAATACTTGTGGAGAGTGTAAGGTTTCCAGCTTCCAGCTCTGAATCTCCCCAAGGCCTTGCCTATAAGTCCACCTGTAGTAGACAAATGAATTTCTGAATAAATGTACAGAATCCTGAAATTCTTTCTGTTCTCCAAAACACATGTAGCCAATATTGATGATGTGATGTACTATGCACCAGGATCATAAGAGGGTTATGAGAAATACAACATGTATATAATTATCAAAACACAGGGGACATACTCAATGGTACAATACCTGTTTGTATGGCTCAAAAGGCAGCCATAGTTTACAAGTTCCATTTCAGAAAGTGATGCCATGTTTTTTTAATAAAATATCATAAAACTATATACCTAAAGCATAAATGCATCTGTATATTCAAGGTAAAAAGTAATCATTTAGCATGGGGAAGTAATTACCTTGGTGCCCATGACACGTATAAAAACAACTTTGGAATTAAAGCAATCCAGGAAGTCAAAAATCCTCCAGTGCCATACACTGATGGATGTCTAGCATCCACCTGAGCTGGGTCAGAAGCAACATTAACCTTACTAAAATATGAAAAGACCAGGCTATGTGTACTGACCTTTCAGAAGAAACTGGAAGTGACTTAACTTGAAAACTACTATAAAATAAAACAATAAATGTTCAATTGAAAAATTATTACGCACGTGATAAGTTGAACTTACATAGAAAAACCTAGATCCTGGTATATTGGTACTTGCCTATAATCCCAGAGCTTGGGAGTGAGGAAGAACAACCTCAAGGTTATCATGGGGTACATGAAACCCTATGTCAAACAATCCCAAAAAATCTAGAAAAACATAATTCCATGATTAAAGAATAAACTCAAGTAGCCGAATACAATGGCTCATGCCTGTATCAGCACTTTGGAGGCCAAGGCAGGAGAATCACCTTGAAATTGAGGTCATCTTGGCTATGGGGTAAGTTCTAGGTCAGCCTGGGCTACAAAGTCTCAAAAAAAAAAAAGAAATGCAAACACAATTAAAAATTAAATTAAGCAACAAATTTCCTGTGTCTAAAACAAAATTTGAAACATGAAAATACAATAGCTATTTTACAATGCAGCATTTATATAGTTATTTAGGAGTAATAAGTTGCCCTTCTATAAAAAACTCTGCGAACGCAAGTAACACAGATTCAACAATTATATAAAATGTGCAGGAGAGGTTTTGTTCATATAATTTTTCCTTAAATTAAGACTTACTGAACTTTTGAAATTGAACACTTAAATAAACTTGAGTAAAACAAGTAAGAAGACATTTCCTCAAAAATCATGTTCCAAGTAGCCAATAAGCATATAAAAAGATGCTTAATGACTTATGTATCAAGGAAATTTAAGTTTAAGCTTTGATAAAATGTTGCCTTAAACTCACTCCAGAGGGTAAAATAAAAGCCTCAGGAATGGCAAGGATATAGAAGGTAGGAATTCAAAATGGTAGACTTTTGGAAAATAGTTTGTTGTTGTTGTTTAAGACAGGGTTTCTCTGTGTAGCTTTGGCACCTTTCTTGGAATTCACTCTGTAGCCCAGGCTGGTCTCGAACACACAGAGATCTGCCTGGCTCTGCCTCCTGAGTGCTGGGATTAAAGGTGTGCGCCACTACCGCCTGGCAGAAAACAGTGTCTTATAAGTTTAAATACTCTTCCTATTAATAATTATCCAAGAAAATCCATTCCTAAGAGAAATGAAGTTGTGTGTGAGTCTCCACAAAGCCTTGTATATAAACATTCTTAGTGACTATAATTTAACCTAAACTAGATGAGACCTGATGACTATCAAATATCAGATGAGTAAATCGAGAGTTCAACATCTATTGCTGATAACTATTTAAGAAAAGAGTTCCTTCTTGACCCTCTTGGTGTTTCCATTCTTAGAAGAAGCACAAATCAAGCAAAGAAATCATCTATGAATAGCCCCAAGAAGTAACTAGTTTCACAAGACAGCATAGAAAGCCGAAAGTGAGCATTAAGACCCTTTGAGAACTGTTCAGTGGGCAGTGAGGGAAGATAAGCAAGAGTCGCATGAAAATATGAAGAAAGAGAAGGAAGAAGCTAAGAAACAATCTGTGTACATCTGGGCAGAGGAAACAGGAGTGGAAGACCCAGAAGAGAGAAACAATATGATGTCCTGGGTGAAGAGAAGACATCGTGTGTATGAGGACCACAGGGAGCAAGGCAAGCTTGAGAGCAGAGTCAGGCTTCACAGGAACGAGTAAGCCTTGGTTAGAAATAGGTTGACGTATCAACAGACAGAAGTCATCACCTCGTTAGTGTGTTAGGAATATAGTCCTCTCAACTTCAGTCTTCCCAGCTTTAGTGCCTTGGCTGTAGACCTCACGACAGTAACACTCTCATTTGGACACTGTAGCCCAGAATGACAATGCGGAGTGGAGTGCGCTCATCCCCCAAAGCAATCAAGTTCAGAAGTGTCTTTGACACTCTCTGTGTAGCTTATGAATAATTAGCAATTTGGTGAAGCAAAATTAGAGAGTACCATATATTTTTTGATTCTCCAAGAGCACTTTGAAACTGGCTACCACATCTGTAGCAAGTTGGAGACTTTTACATAAGATGTGCTGTTGCCATGGCAACATTAACACCACTCCTTCTAGCAACTGCAAGAGCAAGGTGTCGACATAGCATGCTTTAGTGATTTTTCCCATCTTCTGGTGTAAGGAGGAGTCCAGGGAGATGTTATCTCAAGTAATTGTCACTTATTCTTGGGAAAACATTCTCAGAGGAATTACAGTTCTTAAATCAGTCCTTCATTTTCTCTTACTTAAAGAATACTATTACTATTCCTGTCCCTCTGTCTAAGATCTACTGTCTTTGTCCTTCCCTATCTCTCTCCCTTCTTTCTCTGCAACTATTTTTCTTACCTATTTAATAACCATCTACTACATGTTTAAACACTGAAACATCTAAGTTCTAGAAATAATATAGTGGATAAAGCTGATAAAACTCCAATTCATTGTCTTTACATTCAAGTTAGAAAGACATGAAAAATATAAATGAATATGCAATATAGGTAGATGGTGATATGCATGATAAAATAATATCATCTAAACAGAGAGAGTGTGTAAGTAAGTTTGAGTGATGTTTCAGAGAAGATAATCAGGGAAGATTATCTATGCATTGATATATAAGGAGAGACCTTTAAAACTTGAGGCAGTGGAGAAACCAATATTCAGAAAGGGAACAATTGGAAGGATGATGATGCTAGATCACATTGGGATAAATTAAGAAACCGTGCAATGTCAAGTGCTATAGAGTGAGAAGAATCTAAGCAAGATTCTGTCAATAGATGGGATTCATTTTAGTCATGTCTGTAGGATGTCAGTAAAGGGTTGGATTGCCAACCAGAAGAGATCAAGATTCCGTACATATTTTTAAACTGTTGCCAGGTGGTCATTTTTTTGTAAATTTTGTAGTGTTTGAATTAAGTCATGAAGGATAGTCATCAGAACTATATTCATTTAACTGTAGAAATGAGATTATAATTTAACCACATAAGGAATTAGATTATTTTCTTATGAAATAAATTGTCCAGAGTCAGGCCTTCTGGTATGGCCTCTAATCCAACTATAATTCTAGTTACCCAAGGGTCTAGAGTAGAGGATCTCAAGTTCAAGGCCAGCCTGGACTACATGGTTAATTCAAGTCCAGACTAGATAACTTAGTGAGACTCTGTATTAAATAAGAAGTAGAAGGAGAGGTAGAGGTGCGACTGAATGGTAGAGAACTTCTGTGTCATGGGCAAAGTCCTAGATTTAGTGCACAAAATTAAAAAATTCTGAATAGTGCTAAAGGTTTTCCTTTGTAGTACAGTGTGCGCTGAGCATGCCTAGGGCCCTGGGTTTTATCTCCAGCAACAAAGCACACAACAAAACAAAACAGGCAAACAAAAAACACTTGGAAGTATTTGGTCCAGAATAAGTGGAACTGTTCAAAGAAGCCATCAAAATCACAGGCTGTCTTCTGCTTCCAGTCTTAGTATCCTTAGCGTGTGCTTTTCAACCTCCCGGTTGCAGGGATAGCGGCAGCTCTACTTCAAGATGTCAGCTTTCCCTCAGGTTGGCGGCTGCACCTCAAAATGGCAGCTCTAACAGAACGGCTGCTCTACCCAAGGATGGCAACTCTTCCTCAAGGTGGCAGCTCTACATTAAGATAGAAGCTCTACTACCTCAAGATGGTAACCCTGCTTCAAGATGGCAGCTCTGTCTTAAGATGGCAGCTCCACGTCTAGGTATAGCATCTAAGTTCCAGGCAGAAATAATGAGGGGAAAAAAAACATGAAGAAGAAAAGAGTACTTATTTCATTAAAAAAGTAAAATGTCCTAGAAGCACACAGGGAACTTCCATACCTGCTCTATTGTCCTGAACTGCATGAGATGTCTAGATCGGGTGCCACCAAATTTTGGAGATAGGCACACCTATACTTATGATCAATTCTAACACAAGCAGACATCTGGCTTTATTGGAATAAAACAAGAAAAACCTTAACACCCATAAGCCACTAGCAATGTCAACCCCAGAAGGTAAGATTTCAACAGGTAAGGGTGCTGTGGACGATGGAATGATCGCTTAAGAGAAAATACAAACAGAAAATGTGAGGAAAAGTAAACAAACAACAAAAACCATTCGTGTATTGTAAAGGAAAGAGCAGGAGTCAGAGGAAGTCTGTCCATCATCCAGGTGTCTCCATTCTGGGTGGTAGTAACAATTAGATAACTCTAGAAATCCAATTGAAATCGGACACTGAGGGTGTTAAAGGCCCCGGGACTTCATGCAATAGGCAAAGGAACACTTTTGAAAATTCAAAAGCATTAAAGGAAAATCAATAGCATGTCGACACAATACCAATCTGTAACCTCCGGGCACTCGTAAAGACACACTGAGATAATTCGCGCAAAGTGCCTAGCCCAGTTCCTGGCACAGAGGAGCAAACGCCATTATTATATGATGTACTAAACTGGAAAAAGACCACAGGTAGGAGCCCAATTAAGAGGCTTTTGCAAAGTGTAGAGAGGCAAAGCAGCCAGGAGCAAGCTGGATGAAAGGAAGGTTTTCATCATCCTAACAGCAAATGTGTAAGAGCCACTAGACAAGTGGAGAATGTGGCTGTTTCCCACATGCTGCCTTGGAGGAGAAGGCAGGATCCACAGCGTTTGTTCTGATCAGTTAGAGAAACGATGATGTCAGGTGGCAGAAAACTTTATGAATATATTAATCTGTGTTTTGTTCTAACTTAGGCAGGAATACATAAAAGGTGTTTTCCCGGGGCATACCAAGGACTCTTTGTTCTGCATCTGCCCTTTCTGAACTGTGGAGGTAGTGAAGAGTCATCTGCTGTGGGGCCCCAAACTGAATTTAAGACACAAGATGATCTCGCACTCTGGGTTTATTGAAAGGTTAGATCCGCCGAGGCAAGTGTGGACTGTGAGGGGAAGAGTTTAAACCAAAAGAGAGGAGGGAGGAGAGGAGCATGATGCTTGGGTCCAGGAGGTATAGATGCCTCTCTTCTCCTCTCAAAGCTCCACAGGCCAAAGGATATGCTGCTGGGTGGACAGCACTGCAGGAGATGGAGGCTGCCAGAGCCAAGGCAGTGCACAGAAGCCAGGCATCACATGTGGTCTTTGAAGGAAGAAGAGTTGGGGAAAACCTTGAGGTGACAGGAGCTGGTGTCTAATTGTGGCTCCTGTGAGACTGAAGGGTAGGTGAGGGGCACATCCTATCCCTATGATCAGCTGCAGCATCCCTTAAAGGGCACAGCATCCAGGACAGAACCGGGAGGGTTTACTTTAGGGAGTCATCTTCTCATCTTAGGGTACCTGAAGAATGAGAAACCCTCCTCAGTCAAATAGACTGTGAGTGCTTCAGAAAAGCCTCCATACCTTCCCATTGCCTGAAGAGTCAAGAAGTCCGACACAATGGGAGGGACCATCCCCAAACCGCCACAATAGTCTACCACCAACCAAAGGGAGAAATTTAGCCTTACCTTGTCACCAGCCCAGCTTTAAAGATGACAAGTGTGAACAGCCATCTTACATGGGTCATGTCTGTTTCCATCAAGGAAAACAGATCTGTGTAAGAGCATCCAGATTTAAAATGTCATTTTAAGGTTTTATGGTCACACCATAAAACAAAACAGATTTATGACATAAATAAAAGACAGCTCCTTTCCTCGGAGGCTGGTCACAAAGCCTCCTTTATTTATACTTGGTATTATATGCATTAGGGGCAGGCCCTCTGTCTAAAAGGAGAACACGTGGGCCTCTGACCCAATGGGAGAAGGGCAACAGGCTGCTTGTCAACGCTGCTCTTTTTCTATTGGGGTCCTAGTAATTGGAGGCAAGCTGATTGGAAAGAAAGAGAATGAGCTCCTGACCTAGAGAACTGACTCCTCTTACAATTGAATGGCTGGGGAATGCTTTAGGGAGGTGAAATGCCTCACCCCACTGCAGGGGAAGAGGGCTGTTAGCCCACATGCCCAGTACAAGGAACCCAAGATGGAATAAGCTATTGCTATTTTTCTCTAAAAATCAAAGCTGCTACCCTGGTGCCCCATTCACTCTGCTCAACACCCCTCCCCCTTTTTTTGGTTCACTAATTGCGCTTCCCTTTTATACCCTCCAGCCTCAATTCTGGCTGGCAGAGAGCCGTGCCACTGGCAGCTCACTTCCATGTCTGAATTGGCTGCCAGGTCTGCCGCAGTCAACTCCCTTCTTGAACTCTCTGTGTGCTAGTTCAGACAGCGCTTTCTGCCATCGTCCCACCATGGTACTTCCAAATGGCTGCCTATAATTGGGAGCAGAGGAGTTCAAAGCCATGCTCCGGCATCCTTGTATCAAAGCTCATTGAGTAACGGGGGAGCCGCGCGCTGACACGCAGGCATGGGGTGAGGAGAGTTATTAGTAGAACACGTTCAAATCTGTCATGCTGGATTCCTGGGTACACAACTGGTTTGGGGGGTTCAGCTTTTATGAGTTTAGGTGTGGTCCCCAGGAGATGGCTCCTGTAATCGGTATAAAAATATCTCATTTGGACTAATGCACTTTGCCTATTTCACAGCATATCCTTGTGAGACTAATTTACATTTCTTTAAATGTCAAAGCTTTCTCCAGAGATTGTCCATTTATTATATTTATTTTCTTGGACATGATTTTAACAAATCTTTCCCTGAAGAGCTTAGAGCTATTAACTTTACTGAACAGTTACACAAGAGAGAGTTAAAGGCAAGTGGTCTAGGAGAAAGGATTAGGCCTCTGTGACCCAAACATACTTCTCTGCCCCCACACTCACTTCGTTAGTTCTACATTCATGGGTCATGCGCTGCAAAGTGACAGCTGGACTCTTTTGTCCTGCATTTGGAAGGATGGTGGAGTCCAACCTATGCTAAATACTACAGTCTGGTATATTCTGATTTTAGTGGGCCATATTGTAGGACCTCAAGAACAGAAATCATTTCAAGAGAATGCTATCAGGGGATTCAGGAAGGAAATTGGGGAGCTGTAACCCTATTGGGGGTGGGTCTGGCAGACATGTGATGTGCCTTCATTTAATTAGAATGTCTTCTAGCATTTGCAGTAATGATACCCTCAGTTTCTACTCAGGGTATGTCTCACCTCTCAGCATGGATCCTGGCTACCTTCACTATCTGGCATCAAAGGCCTCCTGAATGCCCCCTTTCAAACTCCCTACTCTAGTGGAAAGTCTTCTATTACATAACAGAACAGGTTCACCCTCTGTTTAATGGTTTCACTGCCTGGAAGTTTACTTTCATGGAAGACAACACTTCTTGTGTAACATGTGACTCCTTATACAATGCCCGTTTCTAAAACTCAACCTGTCCCTAGGATGATCACCTCTCCATGGCATCTTTTAGAACAATGGGTAGTCATTGACTCCTGTTGTCAAAGAACAGCTTTTACTTAAGACTGTGTATATTTTTATTGTATATTCACCACTCAGCCATTCCGAAGATACTTATGGAATAACGACACCAGATCTAGGCTGGCTGTGGGGATCTATTCCCAGCTCACAAACCTCAGAACAGCATTTTCTCCGGAGAGGAAAAATGGTAGCTACACTAATTTCCCTGTCTCCCTTAATTTACTTTTCGCTAATAGAAAATGTTCCACGAAACTTTATCCTTTCCAAATAAAGAAAACACTTTTCCCCTCTGCACACCCTCTCTAATCATGAGGCCAGTGACAGGTACTGCTGGGACACATAGACAGTCACATCGTACCCAACCTTGTTTCAATTGGTACGGAAGCTTAGCCAGCACTCATGGGACACACTCTTATCTAAGAGGTTGTTTGTGTTAAGGAAGCATAGTCCATCTGCTATAAAATACCAGGGCTGGCAGGGACAAGCCAGGGTCAGGAAATGGCTGCCCTAAACAATGAAAGCAACCCTATCTCTCCAACACCAGTGGGCGGGTCTGAACTCGGGCTCACGGCAGTGAGGGTGAGATGCCTTTGCAGAACACGTCTCCGAACAGGCTTCAAACACACCAACTTTCTTCTCCTAAGCAATCCTGGAGATGCTTCAACATCAAAGTAACTGTGGTTTGTTTTATTCCATGCCCCTATTGATAATCTGATTCATTCATAATTGAGAGTCCTTAGCAGATTCACCTAAGTAATTTCAAAGCAGAAGTAACAAGAAAGGGCATGATGTAAGTGAAAGAAGTGTCTAGAGTCCCCTCCTGCTCAGCCTCCATCTGTGTCTGGAATTTGCAATGTTATTTCTCCGTTTTCAGTCAGGATTTGTCTTATTGTCACTTTAGAGTGACCTTCTAGAACACTTCATCTGAGACAGAATAGTACAAGTGCCGGCAAGATGGCTCAAGGAACAGGTGCCTGTCGCCAAGCCTGATGACCTGAGTTCATTCCCCAGGACACCCTTGGGGGAGGGGAAGAACTGATGCTGGCAAGTTGGCCTTTGACCTCCACAAGCTCAACAACATGGCACGTATGTCCACATATATACATATGAACACACACACACACACACACACACACACACACACACACACACACGAGTTAATTAATTCATTAAAGTGTAATAAAACTTAAAAAAATACAAAGAGCATAATCAGCAATATCTATTCCCTGACTTTTTCCCTCGAACTTATAAATAAACTCACATTACTTTCTGCTTACTTATTTTTCCGCTGCCATCTCCAGGTGACAAAGATTCCTCTATGGATCACTCTAACCTTGACTTCTAAATCTAGACTACATTTGCATTTTATATGCATAAACACAAAGGATTGTAGCAAATGGTTTATGTAGATTTCATGACTAGACTCTCACAGATGCCACACGTGGGGAGCACAGAGATATGTTAAAAGTCATGACTGTGATATCAGAACTTGGTTCAAACGAATCATGGTCAGCGGTGCAATTTAGCTCGGATGCATCTGCTTTTGTTTTTCTCTACTATGGCTATAAGAGAGTTACAAGATTGCATGTTCTTCACATGGTAATTACACTTACAAGATGAAGAAATACTGTCTACACCGGGCGGTGGTGGCGCACGCCTTTAATCCCAGCACTCGGGAGGCAGAGGCAGGC
>CABHPQ010162030.1:15092-33149 GCA_902168405.1 Peromyscus aztecus | reverse complement strand
AGGGGGGTGGTCACAACATTATACAAACACAGAGAGAAGGAGAGGCCGTTGGAGAAGGGGGGTGGTCACAACATTATAAAAACACAGAGAGAAGCTGATGCCTTCCCCCACACTGGTGACAGCACTTCATTAAATAAGTGGAAACTGAGAGCAAGCACTGGAAAACCACTGCTTTAGTAAGTACAGACCAGAGATCTTCAGGAAGGTTCTTCATTTAAATGGCAATTCTACAATGGCAGAGTTTATGACTTAAAGAACGTTAGTGAACTTCATTTCTCAAAGATTTAATTACATTTAACTTTTTAGTTTTAGTAAAACTTAGTTGGTCATTTTAAAACTTGTCAGGTTGTAGAGAAAAAAAATCAGTTGATGTTGTTGTTGAGGTCTTGAAAAGGATAATATTAGCATGACTAAAGGACTCCTGATAATAGTGTACATATTTAATGCACATATACCTAAAATATGATTAAAATAGGTGTCAGTGCTGTAGAACACCCACACTGTACCCACTGGCTTCTCTTTCATGCTTTGTTATGATTAGAATGAATGGTGTGCTGCAGAT
The DNA here is from genome assembly GCA_902168405.1 of Peromyscus aztecus. Classification (NCBI taxonomy): domain Eukaryota; kingdom Metazoa; phylum Chordata; class Mammalia; order Rodentia; family Cricetidae; genus Peromyscus; species Peromyscus aztecus. The sequence continues at coordinate 32,587 of CABHPQ010162030.1, read as the reverse complement.
TTTCACTATCCTGCTTTATAAATAAATATTTGTAGTCACAAATTTGAGAATTCTTTACTAAGTTTCATAGCTGGCCAATGGCCATATTTGTATAGTCCCTGGGCCAAGAATAATTTTTAAAATTTGTAGATAGAAAAAAATACAAAAGGTTTTTCTTTGCATGTGAACCTTATAGAAAATACAAATTTCAAAGTCCAAAAATGAAGGGTTGAGCCACACTCCTTTGTTTGCATATTATCTGGATGCTTTCCTACATCATGGCAGAGTGGAAAGCAGCACCAAAGACCACTGGCTCCCCAAAGCCTGATTTTCCTACCTAGCCCTTTATAGAAATGTCCACTTAGCTGCTCTATGGTTCAGATAATAAGTACATATGGTTCATCTCAATATCTACAGTATATGACCATAAGTAAATATAATTCAAAACATAATAAAGAACAACAACTTAAGGTTTGGCGTTATATATCTCAATACATTTATGGTTATTTTCCTGACATCAATTTTTTAACTTTTCTGTTCTAGTTTGTTTTTAGAAATTGAGTAGTCTGTGTTCTCTAAACGTTGATAATATTGCCAAAAGAATAGAATGCCTTGGATGACTTCTACAAAAGTATTGAGACTACTTTATTAGTTACTGGATAGTGGGTGTGTAGATATTTGATTTTGATCCTAAATATACATTATGCTATCTCTTGTTGAATGTATGATATATCATATTTCAATAATATAACCAAATGTTCACTATTAAATAATTTTGATTGTATTTCTCTTACAGATAGACTGTCAACCATATGCAAAGTTTCATGACATGTGTACCAAAGAGTATTATCCAATCTGTGCAACTAATGGGAAAACTTATTGCAATAAATGTATCTTCTGCAATGCACTGAGGTGAGAATGCAGCAGTGAATACTTGTTCTTCCAGTCATGAATAAAGCATTACACAGTGATATAAAGACTTGTATTCTTGGTAATCTAGGCACATGGGATGTATCAAAATTAGCTCTGTTTTATAAAAGCCAAGGAAATGTACTTCTAGCTCCTCTTAAGAGTGTTCCTCGGTAACTGTCAACATATCTGTGCTAAGTGTTCTGCAGATGTGTAAATGGATTAATTTAACTTAATTTGGTGAATTGTCAAGTACTGGTGGTTGAGTAATAGCGATGCTGATGTAATTCAGAGGCTGTAACATTAGCCAGTGTGTCTCTGTGACGCCATAAGTATCCGCTTTGCAAAATTCTAGCTACAGGCAACATAACGGATCAAGAATCAGACTGAATGCTGAGTTTTAAAGTTCACTGTGGACAGTGAGCCACTTAATGCTCAAGAGAAACGTGTGTCATGTCAACTTTGTCTCTTGAAGTTGCTCTGTCCCTCAACACCTTCCTCAGAGCACAGAGCATTCTCAGCAGAGCTCCTGTCCCTGTGTCCTTCGTTCTGAGTGTTTGTTGTCTGAAGACTTGTCAGCCTTCTTCATTCATTTCCTTGTGGGTGTATCTCCACTTGAAAAAATTCAAATGTTTGCCTGTTTGCTTCCAAAGTTCTACATGCCTCTTGGCAGACCTGGAATTCCCTAGAGCCCTTCTTTCATGGATCTGGTGTGGCTTTTGACTGAGAGTTGTCAAGGATCTCCACAGTAGTGAAAGGGCATATAAAGGAGCAAGGAAGCAAGCAGACACAGCCGCTTTTAGAATAAATCACAATCTCCAACTTGTCCCGAGTTCAAATCCTCACTTATAAATATTTATATAAGCATGTAAATTATCCAAATAGTGTAAATTAACTTTTAATGATTTTTTTTCCCTTTTTCCTTTTGATTCTCCAGGCAAAGTGATACTGTTTTCTCATTTTCTCATTATGGTAAATGCTGACATTTTCTGGAGCTAAACAACCCAATGGCCATAATTATGGTACCTTTCTACAGTGAGTTCTAAAATTAGAATTTCTTGGTCAAAGTTTTCCATTTATAGAAGACCAGATGAATCACACTATATTGACAGAGGATTAAATACTGTGCATTCAAGGTTGCTCTCAACAATAGGAATCTATAATTTCAGGATTTCTATTTTCTATGTTCATTAATAAAATGACAATTTGAAATCTCAGTGTCTAAGTGGGGTGTGATACTTACACGTACAATCCTAACACTTGGGAGGCTGAGGCAAGACTCATCAATGTGAGTCTGAGCTTGGGCTACAGAGAAATTTGATTACAAACAACAAAACCCTTAGCCTAAAGTTGTGTTCAATAATGTAAGCCTTGATTCAATTTAAAGCTCTAAGCATCTAAATATTTTGCTGAATAAAATGTTAAACACTTTAAAATAAAGTGTTATTAAATGTATTAGAGTGGTTTTTTTTCATTTGAGTGTATAATGACTTAAGATATATTTTAAGGCAGGGCGGTGGTGGCTCATGTCTTTAATCCCAGCACTCAGGAGGCAGAGGCAGGCAGATCTCTGTGAGTTCAAGGCCAGCCTGGGCTACAGAGTGAGTTCCAGGACAGGCTCCAAAGCTACACAGAGAAACCCTGTCTCAAAAAAAGACATACTGTTATCTAAGAGATATTCCCAAATAGCATATTACTTGAGAAATTTTTAAATAAATGAGACATCTTAGATTCTCTTCATTCTCAAGTTTCAGAACATTCAGAGGGGGTTTTGAGCAGCTGATAGTCTAAGAGGTCTCTCAGGTTAGCCTCTCATGAACCTTGGAGAATCATGATGGTGTAAGGCATAGCTTCATCTCAGTCAAGATAGAAAAGAAAGAGGCAAATAGCATGAACTCACTGACAAAAGGCCTTAGATATAGAGGGATGGAAGTTTAGGTTGAGAAAAATGGGACAATACCAATTTGAAGAGATTCAGGATGCCAACTAAAAGGATAAGAAATGGGTCCTTTATCTGATCACTTATGTTGGCTGAGATCTCATAATTTTCTACTCATCCTCAGCATAAATTTTTTTAACATTAATAAAAATCAGTTCCTCATATTTTAAGGTAGCTCTTACTTGAATAAGGTAAGCACCAGGGCCTGTTTGTCCTAGAGACATGATGGTGTTCCCATGTTAGGGGTGGTTTCTTCCCTGGGGTCAGAGTTGAGAATAGAAGGAAGCACATTTCACAGACTGATAGCAAAGTTGGTTAGAGAGATGCATAGTTAGTAACTCTATGTTAGCAACTCCTAGTTATCACTTTTCTGTAAGTGATAGAAGAGGGGATAAGTACCTGAAAATTCTATCTGTCCCTTGTCCCTGTGAGGGTTTCTGTTTAAACCATTAACTTAGCCTCTAAGCTTTGGGGGATATATCTACTCACAAATGCATGCAGTTGCCATAAATCAAAATGAAAATATAGCAGATTTTGCTATTTTACGGGGGTGGGGGGAGAACTATAAAAACAACAGCTGGGTACTGTATATTTCAAAAATCTAGAAGCACTCTGAAGGTTTTCACCATAAAGTCATAATAAGTATGGTAATATATGTTTAACTGATTTTAAAATTACTCAATATATAGATATATTATGCAAACATCACATCATATTCTATTATTTTGTACCATTTTATATTTTTATTTATATTTCTGTTTAAAGGTAAATTAAGAAAAATATAGAAATTATAAGAGAAATTGTCTAAGGGAACAATGAGAACTTATGGGAGGGGAGGGAGAAAGGAGGGCAAGAGGTATGAGATAAAATACATTTTTATAGAGCTATCCTATGCAACACAGTCCCAAATACAGTGAGTGTGCATGATGAAATTTTTAAATTAATTAAACAATACATATGTGTGTACTCATGGGACTCATGTTGGCTTCTTTTCTTAGTGACTTCAACAATCAACCCATTTAAAGGCTGGGATGGCCATAGTGTTGTAAGCCAGTAACCTCAGGAGTCATTAGGCAAGGACTGTGGATTTGGCCCAGCCTGTGCTACATAGTGAAACCATTGACCATTGTGAAGCTTAGATATGGTATAGCGGTCATTTGGCCAGAGACAGGGTTAGAACTCAAGGATTTCAACTGCCAACACTCTCCCAAATGTCAGGCTGTGAGAAAGTTCAGTAAAGAACTCCACAGAATCCCAACTTCATGTCTCACTGTGCCGCCCACTTAATTCTAGAACTTATTCAGATCATTAACTTTTATAACTTAGGACACTGTTCACTGTGGCCTCAATCCCTCTCCTCCCCTGCCACCGCCACCACTTTGTTATCCTATTTTCATCCCCTAGCCAGGATTCCCTCATGCTGAGTGTTTGGTGACTCTTCTGAGACCTTTTCAAGCATACCACAGCCCTGGCTTCTTATAGAGACAACAGATTTTCTGTTTGAGCTGTGACAATGGACATTGGTAAAAAGTCTCCAGCAGATGATTGTTCCTGGATATAAATTGGTACTACAGGTTTACAAACATCCCACTGGGACACTGGTTTGCATGTCAAAACAAAACACCTAATAAAAATAAAATTTCCTGTTGAGTCTGCTAGGTGTAGGCATATCGGTTTTATTTATTTTAGTGTTTGTTCTAATTTTTCTGATAAAACCATGAAGTAGAATTGTCTGGTCATGAATTTCAAATTCTTGAAATTTATTTTTCTTTTCCCTTTTATTCTCTTGTTCTTTCTTATCCAACAATTTGGAATTCCCCTCCCCCAGCCATGCTTCAGTATTAATTGCCTTTTCTTTCTTTTTCCCACTCCTCTGGATAAATTGGGTCACGCTGTACTTAACTTTCTGCTGAGAGAACTATTAAGAACGAGTGAGGTGCATCTTGTGAGCTATTTTGCCGCCTCCAGGGGGAACACAGCCTACTGCTCTGATTGATCTGCTCTGGGCTTTTGATCTCATTCCTGAACAAGGTTTTCAAGGAAAAAAACAATATGAACTGCAGCTGGAGAGAAGCGGCTGAGAAGACAAGCGAAACATTACTGCCCGAGCTGTTGGTGTCTCTCCACGGTCTTTGCTGTTCCAGGCAGGGGACAGAGAGGTGGCTGGAGACTGTCCAGGAGCCTAGAGTTCCAAGGTCTTTCTTTCTAAAAGAATTCTGAAAATCTGGGGTTCCAATGTGGGTGTTTCTTGAAGTGCAGCGAGTCTTCTGCTTAGCCGAGCCAGTGGCTGGGAGAATAGATACAGTGAGGCATTTCCCATCTCCGGGGGGACTCTGCACTTCTCTTGCCCGTGTCTTATTGATTTTGAGGATTGGTAAAGGCATGGAGGAAGATTCGTGTTAACCATATTAGGAATCTGGGATGGGGAGTGGAGGGGGTTGGGTGGGGTAGTCCCTTGGTCTGTAAGAAACTTTCCTTTGGAAATGTGTTATAGGTGCTCTTATAGGATTGTTCCTCAGAATTGATAAAATGTCTTCCTCTTTATTATGGATCAAAATCATTTTCATTCTGGCCTTGGTGTTTCCTCTTTATTTTGGTAAGTCAATTTTCTACTACTCCTTTCCCAGGCATATAATGCTGGAAGCATCCATTGCAATTCAGGAACAGATGGATTTTTACACTGGGGTTAGGAAGCACCAAACTGGTGAAAGGAAAAGCATTATCTTATGAATTTCTTTAGAACTTATGCCAATGAATCGCTTTTACTCCTGTCCTGCCTTAGAAGACTGGAGCATAGAACCTGAATTAGAATTCGTAGCAGAAGCTGAGCACATCTGTGTGTGCCCATAAAGCCAGTTACTCAAAGGCACAAGGAAAGACAATTGCCATCGGAGGTCAAGCCCAACTTGGACAAGACAGTTAGAGAGGCGATCTCCTTTAAAAGCAAATCTTAAAAATAATACTTTGGATTTTTATGTTGGTGTTATTGATCTTTGGTTAGAGATACTTACACTTATCCCATTTTGAAGGACACATTCCAGCATTGCTAAATATCATGAATGAGCTACATGATGTCTTCCAGATCGGGTGTTCCTTGACATTTTCATTGTTGTTTGTCAGCTGAGTCCTGTAAGTCAAGTTCTGTGCTTACAGAGAAAACTCATTGATTCTTCCACTGACACATCCTAAATTTTAGAATAAATAAAGGAATTGCAGAAGATTTAGATCCAAGATACTAACTCTTAATAATTATTAAAAACGACAGCATGAAATTTGCAGGCAAATGGATGGAGCCAGAAAATATCATCCTGAGTGAGGTAATCCAAACTCAGAAGGACAAACATGGTATGTGCTCACTCATAAGTGGATACTAGATGTAAAGCAAAGAATAACCAGATTACAACCCACATAACCAGGGAGGCTATATAGCAGGGGGGACCCTAGGATGACTGTGGCTTATAATAAGTTTTGGTTTTACTCAATCATTGGGCAAGCTTCAGTGTAACATTTCATTATTAGGATAAGAATTTATACTGTATCAAGCTGATAATAGAAAAATAAATAAATAAATAAAAATAAATAAATAAATAAAAAGAAAAGAAACAATACAAAACAAACAAACAAAAAACCACTGATACCTAATATACCTCATTCCTCAAGGCTGAAGGCACAAAGATAAAAATAACTAGGGCTCAGCTTTTTACAATGTCCTGTTCAAGATACCCCTCTGCCCAAAGGCCAATAAGACTCCCAATCATTGTCATAAACCTGAAGTCATCCTGAATACCAAATTTTCTACATGTCTTTTATGCAAAGCAAATTAAGTGACTTTCTTACAAGGCATTTTCCCTCTGATTAGGCTACTTCACATAGAAAGGAAAACTATGGTATATTTAAAAGGAAAGTTTTAGAAATTAATAAACAATAACAAACATTTTCAGGTTTGAAACCATTCTGCGAACACATTATTTTACTGCTACCACAATTCCTCACCTACTTTGAAGGTCATGAATAAGCAATTTGCACAGGTTACTTCTGCTAAGTACTGTGGGAGCTTCACACCACAGACTATATTTTTCCCTTCTTATTCTTGACTTTTTTTTTATCTGCTGGTTTCAGAAACAACTTTTGCGTTTTCAACAGAAATCCGTCGTAAGGTAAGTTAACTCTGATTAATTTGTCAGTTTTGTAGGAGCCAGAGGTGTTGAGGACACCATGAGAACTTGGCCCATAGAATCAACTAAGCAGGGCTCATAGGGGCTCACAGGGACTGAAATGAAAATCATGGACCCTGCATGGGTCTGCTCTAGGTCCTCTGCACATATGTTATGCTTGCTAACTTGGCATTTTGTGGGACTCCTCGCAATGGAAGTGGGGGTGCCTCTGACTCTTTTGCCTGCTCTTGGGACCCTTTTCCTCCTAATGAGTTCTCTCGTTCAACCTTGATATGTCATTGTCATTACACGAAGGACAAGAATGAGCCTTGCTAGAGGCTGGAGAGATGACTCAAAGGTTAAGAGCACTTACTACTCCTGCAGAGGAACCACATTTGGTGCCCACCATGCACTTGACAACTCAAAACTATCTGTAACTCTGATTCCATGAGATCAACTGCCTCTTCCAAATTCCGTGGGTGCACATATATACACCCAGGCACATATGCATACACATACATATACACATGTGCATACATAATAATAGTCTTGTCAACACTATGCACTGTTTAGCATTATAGACACGATAAAATATCCTATTAAACAAAAATTCCATTAACAGACCAAATCCTTATTGTATACAAGTATCTAACATATTTTAAAAGATATTCAAAGTAGACTTGTTTATTCTAGCAAGGAAAGAAGATTGAAAGTAAGTGAATTATATATTTAATGGTGGATTAATCATAATTTTTCAAATATTAACACTATAATGTTATATAGATGTGAAGAACTGTAGTCCTAAGCAACTGAATAGATAAAAGTTACAAAGAAGTTGAAAGGCAAATTCACCAGAAAAAAAACAACACACTATTGTCTATTTCTGCAAATCACCAATACTCTCATTATCTATGCCTATATAAGATCTTACACATCTATACAAAGGCTCACATATATGAGTGTATATGTCTGTCATGAATGGTTCAGAAGAGCAAGAGACTAAAAGGTAAATAAGTTTTATGCTCTCATGACTTAAAATAGAGATTTGACATGAATGTGAAGAGAAGTAGAGTCAGGATAACTCTATTCTAAAATTCAGATATCCAAATGCACAGCTTTTTAAAAAATCAGGTTTATCCTGTCCACATTCTGCCGATGGGTGCAGCCTTGCCTGAGCTCAAAATTCCCGGCACTATATGCCCGGCAACACCAGGCTCATCAAGGACATGGACAAAAAGTAGTTGGTTCTACTTTGACGTGGAAGGACTTACAGGTTTTTTTTTTTTTTTTTTTTTTTTAAGAAGCATTGATCAGTTTGCTGCATCAGTCCTGCATCAGACTGTGGAGTGCATCCATGTGAGCAAAAAGAATGGTGATATTCCTCGAGGGATTTTTGTGGTCAGAGGAGAAAATGTGGTCCTACCAGGAGAAATAGACTTGGAAAAGGAGAGTGACATGCCCCTCCAGCAAGTATCTATTGACGAAATCCTAGAACAGCGGGTAAAGCTGCAGACCAGACGGTTGGCAGAGGAGCTGATGGTTCAGGCCCTTAAAGATCAGGCCTCTCCATCCCTCGAGCAGATACTTTGGATGCATACTGAGGCCTTTGCTCTAGAGAGCAAGGGCTATCACCTGGTCACCTCACACATTTGACGAGAGACTGTTTAGTGAAAGTGGTCTTAGTCATTCCCATAGGCCACCATGACGAAATCATGCTATTTTTTTTTTTTTTTTGTTAACAAAATCATTGTATGTTTTGTTTTGCTTTTCTGTTTCAAACAGTCTTGTTATATAGCTCTGGCTAACCTGAATCTCACTATGTAGACCAGGCTGGCCTCTAACTTGTGGGATTACAGGTGTGTTCCACCATGCCCAGCTTTATTGTTTAAAGAAACAGTGACATGACCCGCCCTCACACAAGGCACTGTGGAGCCAAGAATCACGTCTTTATATAGCTTTTCTTATCTCAAAGTTTACATTTCTTTCTAAAAGATATTTCTTCATTTATTTGTAAATAAAGAATGACTCCCATAAAAATAAAAATAAAAATCAAGTTTATAAAAAATATATCAATAATATAATGTATTTGTTTATTGTTTATTGAATAAAGGTGCCTGCCTCCAATCCCCATGTCCTGAGTTCAATCTCCAGGGCCTATATGGTAGAAAGAGAGACTGATACCAGCAAGTTGTCCTCTGATCTCTACATGAATGTTGTGGCATGCATGTAGATATGCATGCATGAACACACACACACACACACACCTGTGCACACACATGCACACATAACACAAAATAAATAAATGTAATTGTATATGTATAACATATTTAAGTTTAGGCACCTCAATGTTTATATTTAAACTATTCTGTTGTGTGGCTTTTTTCCCCACAAAGATCACTATATGATAAATCTTGCATTGTCTCTTTATCTCTGACAGCCTGACTGTGAAATGTACAAAAAGGTCCCAAATAAGTGTACCAGGGAGAAGAATCCAGTTTGTGGAACTAATGGACATACTTATAGCAATGAATGTGTTTTCTGCAATGCCATGATGTAAGAACACATGATTAAATATTGGCTTTTCCTAAGTAATGAGGAAACTGTAAGGACATGATAGGAAACCCTGTTTCTGATAACCCAGCTATAACATACAGACAGTAAACTCTGTTATTCCTGAGACCATAGGAACTCGCTTGCACCCTTCCTCTAATTTCTCATTTGCAAAACTTGCTTTTTTATTTGACCCTTCAGTATGACTCTAAAGAATGCTCTGCAAATGTATCCACTGGTTAATTGAAATGAATTGTTGATGAGCTGCTAGCAGCATAGTGGTAAACAAGATAACATAATTCCAAACGCAGATGCTGAATAATAATGATCCTGCTGTATGAGCAGAATACTCAAGTATAGAACTCTGAAATCCATCACAATTGAATCTAGTACTAAGGAGGGATGTCTCTGGTGATCCACTTTGTCTACTGAACTTGGGGACAGCTTCCTAACGTTCCTAAGGACCAGGGCAGTCTGGGAGCACTTCCACTCTCCCTCATCCCTGCCCTATCATTCTGAATCACATTCTTTTATCATATAAGGAGCCTGTAAAAAATTGCTTAATGAATGGTAATAAATTCATACATTTTTTTAAACTTTAATTCAGCTGTATGCCTACCTCACTCCACATTTTCTCTCTCCCAAGTATTTCCTTCCATAAACATTTCTGTATAGTTTATCTCCAAAATGTATTCAGCTTCTAGAGGAGAACGAAGACAATTTCTAGTCCTCTTCTCTTTTGGATTGAAGATTGTTGCAAGGCAGAGTCAGGACTGGGCTTTTAGGAAAAGTTAAGAAACCCAACATGAGAGATAGGACGCGTGCAAGGGTGGAGACTTGGTGAGTTGTAGCAGCTGGTAGGTGGCAGCATCTCTGTGTCAATACGTGCCAGGGCCTCCTTGTTGTAAAGCAATGAATGCAATACAATTTACAAGTGCCAGCAGAAAATGGTAGCTCAACTCTGTATTTTCCTTCTGACTTCTTTATTTACAGATCCGCTACAGATAAATTTGATTATCTGCATCATGGTCCTTGTTGAATTGTGTGTGGGTTACACATACATCATCCTTTTCCATAGTGGATCCTGCAATCAAGTAAAATTTTCTCAATTGGTGCTTCAGATTCCTAGCAACAAATGAAGACTTCGGTGGTTCATAGAGAGGAGTATAGGATATTAAAGAATCTCTCCAACCTGTGATTGAAGGATTTTATTTCAGTTATTTGACGATAGTGTTAAAAATTGTTATCTTAATTTTGTGTTTGATGATATTCAGTGCGATTGTAATCAAAATGTTTCATTCAATAAAATGTTAAATAAATTTCATCTTTATTAGGAATTCTTTATCTTGGAGGCAGATGGTTAAGGTAAATAAATACTTTTAGTAATTATATTTTGTTGATGCAAAAAAAAAAAAAACACAGCTCTCACCTTGAAGGAAATAAGAGATATTTCTGGAGTCCTATTGGGTAACTGTGAACACAGATTTAGGTTACCCCAAATTCCATGGTCCAACATGGAAGCAATTTCATAAAATTTATAGTCTTACAGAACAAAAAAAAAATTCACAAATCAAGGCAAGTTTAAAATACATTAGTGGGGACATCAGAGAGATGGCTAGAGCCAGCAAGACTGGAGAAGCTTTTCTTTTTTTTTTTTTTAAATGCAGAAATCTTTTTTTAAGTTAAATGTTTATTCGTATTAAGAAAAAAACAAAGTACAAAATAATACAATAATCAGGCAGATATAAATTACTAATATGCCTTAGCACTATTATATAGGCATTTTAGCAAGCAAGGTCATTTAGTTAATAAATACCTTATCTATGTCATGTGTTTACAAAAACAATTCAGTGCATGGAACATAAAATAAAGTTAACATGTCAAAAAAAACCCAAAGATAAATTTCATTAATATTTGTTCAGTATCAATGTATTCAGTAACTTAAATGAATTTGCAAAAGAACTCTCAGCATAATTTGGAGCTACAACTAATAAAATGATATTTTATTAATTGAAACTTTTTTCCTAAGGTTGTATCGTGTTCAAGTTTGATTTCTGTTACTGTAATTTTTATTTTTTTATTTTTTTTAGTATTGTTTCTTTTTTTTACTCTTTTTAATTTTTTTTAAATTTTATTTTACAATATGATTTAATTCTACATATCAACTGTGGATTTCCTTGTTCTCCCCCCTCCCACCGCCCTTCCCTTTCCCCCAGTCCACCCCCTGGACCTGCTTGGACTGAGTCTACCAGGTTGGAGAAGCTTTTCTATAGGCTTCTGTGGAGGTTTGGATGAGAATGGCCTCATAAGCTCATATGTTTGAATGGTTGGTCCACAGTTGGTAGAACATTTGAGGAAGAATTAGGAGATGCGGCCTTGTTGGAGGAGGTGTGTCACTTGGGATGGGCTTTGAGATTTCAAAAGCTCCTACTGTTCCCCTTAGCTCTATCTCCCTTTCCCTCCCTTCTTCTCTGTCTGCCTCATGCTTGTGTATCAGACTCAGCTCTCAGAGACCGCTCACCATCATGCCTGCTTGGTGCCATGCTCCCCACCATAACTTAGGTCATGAACTCTTCCTCTGAAACTGTAAGCAAGGCCCCACATTAAATGCTTCATTTCACAAGTTGCCTTGGTCATGGTATTTTGCCACAGCAATGTCAGAGTAATTAAGTCAGCCTCAGATTTTATCTGATGATATTCTTAGTTTTGGGGTTGGTGGAAGCTAGTAGTTGGTTAAGTTAGCAGATTTCAAAGGGGTTTTATCCATTAGTCACAGGATGTTAATTCTGGCACAGAGGTGGGCAAGGAATGGGTATCCAGGTGGCTAAAACTAGCCTGATAGAAGGTAATTAGACTCTGGACAGATAACATCCCAACCTCTGCACATCACTGTTTTGAATCAGTATTGCAGACACAGCTTCTTTCCAGGAATTATCATTCACAAATTCAGGACGCATTTTCATAAATGAATACATAAAGCAATATGTGAGTATTCATCAAAAGTGAAGATCTAGAATCTTCTTTATACTTAACGTGAACTCTAGTGAGATATCTGGAAACTTGAATTCTAATAAGTACTTCCTGGTTAGTTATAGTGAGAACCTAAGAGTCAGGTAGACCCCTGTTAGGCAAGCAGTCAGGGAAAAGAGGCTCCATGTGGTTTCATGTATATTCACTTAAACACTTAGGATGGCCATCTCCGTGATTCTTCTCCCTTTCCAAGACAAAGACTTGGTGAGATATATCCCCTGTTTGGTAGGTCTTTCTTGGGATAGCTCTTGTGCTGAGAACCAGTCAGCTTCCCTTTCTTTGTATGGATTATCCAACCCCCTGTGACAGTCCACATCAGCCAATTCTGAGGGATTAGGAAACCCATTGCATCATCAAACATAATATTTTGGCTTTTTTGGACACCATAAGAGGTCCCGTCTACACCCTGGGGAGGATGCATCTGTGTGTTTTGCTGTGCATTTGTATTTCAGCTTTCATTAAAATCTGGCCAAGGCTGAGACCTGCTGTATAATATTATTTTAAGGTGTGTTACTTTTGTTTAAGTTGCATTTGTTTAACTCTGTGAAGCTGTGTTACTGTGCCTGTGTAAAACACCTGATGGTCTAATAAACAACTGAATGGCCAATAGCAAGGCAGGAGAAAGGATAGGCAGGGCTGGCAGATAGAGAGAATAGATAGAAGGAGAGATCTGGGAGGAAAGGGAGAAGTAGCAAGAGAAGGAGGAGGACCCAGAGGCTAGTCACCCAGCTACACAGCAAGCAGCTGAATAAGAAACAAAGAAAGATATACAGGAATAGAAAAGGAAAAAGACAAAAGATAGAAGGGATAATTTAAGAAAAGCTGACTAGAAATAAGCCAAGCTAAGGCCAGGAATTTATAATTAAGAAAAAGCCTCTGTGTATTTGAGAGCTGCGTGGTGCCCCCCCCCCAAAAGAGCCAAAAGAGAAAGAGTAGAGAAATTCCAATGAGAGACCTTTCTTTTTCCCGCCTTTTTATTCTTTAAATCAGTGGAGAATACCCTGTACCCCTAGGCGACCTTACAATGACGGAGCCAGTTGGGAGCCTATTCTGGATGAATACAGGGTCAGTTCTTGCTAAGACAAACAACAAAGGGTTTGGAGAGTGCCCTTGGAAACTTCCAGGGCCCCTCCAATATCTTGGAATGAGGGGAAGGGAGACATTGATAGCAGAGCCCTAGGCTGATTTTTTTCCTTCTCCTTTCTTTGAAAGGCTAGCAAGAAAATGCTCCCCTGGGCCTTCCCTTCTAACTCCAATGCCTTGTACTAGACAGTAAAAGAATTCTTCCAGGCAGTTCTTACTGAAATGAATTACTGTAAGAACTTACTGAGAGTTCTTACTGTCCAACTGGCAGCCATTCCTGTGGGCTGAAATTGGTGACATCCTAGAGCTAGTCCCTGAACTCTGGCTTCAGGGAGACTACACAAACATACACCAAAGGAGACTGAATTTTATTATTTTACCGTAGTACACATAATCTTTTTAGATTGTTTCAATCTTCCCTTTTCACCTCAGTAGTTTGAATCAAAATGAAAGGGATTATTAACAAGGAGGTTAGGGGTGTGCAAAATTTCTTTAAGAAAGTGATATTTGCCAGGCGGCGGTGGCGCACTCCTTTAATCCCAGCACTCGGGAGGCAGAGGCAGATCTCTGTGAGTTCGAGGCCAGCCTGGTCTCCAAAGCAAGTTCCAGGAAAGGCGCAAAGCTACACAGAGAAACCCTGTCTCGAAAAACAAACAAACAAACAAAAAAGTGATATTAATGTAGTTTGATATTCTTACCAAAGGCTTGGGACAGAGATAGAGCTAAGGCCTGGCTCAAACTTGGGTGTGATCACACTGCACAACCTGACTCAGGTGCTGGGAGGAGAGGTGCCTCAGATCAAGGGCCAAGGGTTGGATGGCTGGGAAGGCACATTGCCTATATCATAAAGGGGGAGAAAGGACAAAAACAAACACCCAGCTCCTTTTTTTAGAAAATGAGTGGGAGAGCACGTTGCCTAACATGGCATTGGGTCAGCATTCCTTGAGGACTCCTGAGCAGTTACTCTCAGCCCAGAAACAGACAAAACTTTGCTTTCTTTTAAACTTCCTGTATCCCCAATCCTTTCTCTGTCCTTTCTGCAATACTGTAAGAGAATGGACACAAGATCCACGAGACCCTAAGACATCAGACTCTCTCCCTGTTCCGTTTCACCCAGGGCACCATGTACAGGCCAAGAGTAGGGTACATCCCTCCTTCTCCTTCTCCTCTTCCTCTTCTTCTTGATATTATAATAAAATTACCTCATTTCCCCCTTCTCTTTCCTCCTTCCCAATCCTCCCATACACCCCCTCCTTGCTCTCTTTCAAACTCATGGCCTCTTTTTTTTTCCACTAATTTTTTTTGTAAAATGCATATATATTCATGTGTATTGTGTATACGTGTATATTCTAAAATATAAACTGCTCAGTCTGTATGATGTTATTTGTGTACATGTTTTTATGGCTTACCATTTGGCATTAGATAACCAATTATTGTGCTTTTCCCTGGTAAGAATATTTCTCTTGCTCTCTGTGTTCCTTAGTTGCCTGTGTAATGAGAAAGCAATGAAAATGGTACCTCTGGAAGGCTGGCCAGGGTGAGTCATGCCATTTGCAGCAGATCTAATACAAGAGGTTTACTGGGGGAGGGGAAAGAGAGAGAGGTTGTCTCAGAGTGGGGACATAAAAGAGAGAGACACAGACAGACAGACAGACAGACAGAGAACAAGAGATCGAGAGCAAACTGTGACTGTTGGACCCTTTTAAGGCGTGCACTTGTCGCATAGGGAATATGCTGAACCTGGAGGGGGCAGGTGATGACATAAGCTGCCCCTGCCACCACGGCCTCTGCCGCCTCGTCACTGAAAGGCAGGCGGGTGGGGGCTAGCCACCTGTAATTCTTACGTAGTATTGAGAACTCATGGTCTTCCTCCGGTCCACTTTGTCATGTCTATTGTTCTTGTCCTTGTTCATCTCAGGGACAGTCAGTCGTGTTGATGAGACTTTATGGCTGTTGTTACTGACGTGAATCTAGCTAAGGCCAGGGAAGTTATGGATATTGGAGATGAACCTAAGACTACCACCCTACTAAACCAGCATACCCCCTAACTACATTCTAAATATCTGTTCTTCCACCCACAGTGATTTCTTTTATTAAGAGATTTTCTATTCATTTTACATACCAACCACAGATCCCTCCCCTTCTCCCTCTTCCCGCCCCCCCCCAGTCTTCCCCCCAACCCTTCCCCCATTCCCACCTCCTCCATGTCAAGGTCTCCCATGCGGAGTCAGCAAAGCCTGGCACATTCAGTTGAGGCAGGTCCAAGTCCCATCCCCCTGTCTCTGCACCAAGGCTGTGCAAGGTGTCCCACAGGTGATTTCTTATTGGCTGTTGTCAGAACACAGTCCAGGGATGGATTTCTATGAGGAGAATTATGAGTACTTGTGAGAACACTCCAAGAAAACAAGAGTCTGTGACCTCAATTTCTTCAAAACATGGAATAGTTCTTGGGACAGGGTTTCACACTCCTCCCAGGTGTCGCTGATAGTGGTGTGTTTACTTCTAATGACTCATTATTGCTTGCTGCTGTTATTCCATTAAATGTTCAAACTATCCTTTATATGCCTCTATGGAAAAACATGTTCTTGTCCTGTGTGGCATATCCTTGTGACTATATACAGCTTGAGCTCATGAGAATCTTACTTATGTGATTTTTCTTAACCCTCCAAGTACAAATTGTCTGATGTTCTGAATAAAATTGGCTAGTGCATAAGACTTTAGGCTGCCTCATTTATAGGCTCCATCCTCCCAGGTCCCACTGCATCCAGAGTGATGACAGGCTATGACTTGTTCAGGCTACTATTTGAAATGCCCTAGGATCCCACTTCCCTCTTCATGAGACAGGAGGTTACTTTAGTCTACTTTACCTCAAATATTAGGATCCTAAACTACTACGTAGCTTCAGGAGAAGGGAAAGAGTTCTTGCTGTGAATGAAAATTCCTGGAAAGATGCTGTGTCTGCAAAGGCAGATTGATTAGAATTGCAGTGATGTGGAGAGATTGGGGGTCTGCAGATGCAAAGCTAATTACAGCTTACCTTCAGCCATCTTTGCCCACCGTGTGTCAGATCCCGCCTCTGACTAACAGATGAAAACCTCCTGGAGTGTATTAACTTAACAAAACCACAGTTTCTACCAACCAACGACTGAGATTCATCTGATACAGCATCTGAGGCCTATAGCTGAGGTTTCTCTAATGTCTTATACCCACCCATTTAGTGTTTCCACCACTGTATTTGAAGAGCATCTTGACTGATGACTTTCTATTCTGTTGCTATAGAAATGTCACAGAACTATCTTCATGTTGGATTATGATGTTGTAATAATTTAAATCTGTGTACCCAGGCCATGGTCACTCCCATTTGACTCCAGCATAAACTACCTCATCCCCTTCGAGGTGAGAGTTGTGGTTTTGCATCACTATATCTTTCAAGCATCAGGCTCTCCTTGTCGTGATCTATCCTTTCATGGAAAAGGTTAGGAGGGAATTAATATGCTTCCAGGAATGGAGGCACCAGAGATACTTATGTCACAAGTGAAAATGTCAAGCATTAAAACCATGGGATGGGTAAGTGAGCCACTTCCATCCTGGGTACCAGACCTGAGGGAAATTCAACCCAATCGTGATCATGGCCCTCTTCATCAATGAAAGCCCCGCCTCCAGACACAGGACTGAGAGAGTGCAAAAGACATAGGTGACCCCCAAGAGATCTCTCCCATCTTAGTTTCACTTCACAAGGGGTATAGACAAAGCTGTTAGTGGCCAGGGCTGTGAGCCGCACGTAAACACAGACCCATCCTGCAGCCAAAGCTGGAGTCCAGAAGGTACGGTCACATCAGTTTGTCCTGTGG
>CABHPQ010162030.1:0-13094 GCA_902168405.1 Peromyscus aztecus | reverse complement strand
CCCCCCCCCCCCCCCTGTGTACATGTGTATGTGTGTGTGTAATGTTTTAAACCTAGAACTACTTTGAAAAAACATCTGGGAACTCCTGAGGGAAAAGTCCCATTTCTGTAGTATTTGTGGGTAAAGTTTTCGCTGTGGAAGTTCAGACGGTTATCTTCCCCCACATTAAATTAAATAAAAGTACAAGACTATTTCATTATAATTGATTTGTTCAATTAAAATATTTCTTGAGGTAATGATAGAAAACGTTGTTAAAACTTTACTTGTCAGGCATAGTGGTACACATCTTTAATCCTAGCACTCAGTAAAAGAAGCAGGCAGATCTCCGTGAGTTCAAGGCCAGCCTGGTCTACAGAGTGAGTTCCAGGACAGCCAGGGCTACATAGAGAAACCCTGTCTCAAAAAAAAAAAAAATATATTTTACCTTTAAAATATTTTAGTCTTTTTTATAAAACTTTAAATAATTACCTTTATTTTGTGTATAAAATAATGGATGTTTCTTATTACTAACTTTACTAAAGTCTATAATAAACTATCATTATTTAAATATTTAATCACTTGTCTTTGGTAAAAATAATATTAAAACCCTGATGTTCCAAACTTGGTGTATTCTTTCCTCTTCATTGTAGAAGAAGGTATTGAATATGAAAATATGGTAAGATGGAAGACTCTGGAATTCTCAGTTTTTGGATGGTCTTCTGTGTATTGTTATTTATTTAACTGTTTTTATATGTGAATGGCCACAGTTCCAGTTTCTGAAAATATGTTTTCCCCTAAATAAGTAGATACTTACTAAGAAAGATGTGTAGTTTTAATTTTTATAAATGACTTGTAGAATTTTGATCTTATAGCTTTACTATTCATAGGTTGATTCATGATTTACCTCTTTAAGCTTAGAGACCCTTCTCTTCAGGTTCACTCTTATCACTTGACCACTTTCAGTTACTGTAAAATAACACTTGTCTTAGCAGTTTGAATGGGAAAGCTACGCCTTTCACTTGTATGCACATATAGAAGACTGTAGAAATAAAATTATTCAAACTAGATGAAATTTAATACTCTAAACCTTTTCCCATCTATTTTTAAAATTTAAAGTACCATTTTCTTTCAGTATGAAGATAAGTAATCTAGAACCTGCTGGATGATCATAGAGGGAATGTTCCAACTGAGACCTGCCAGAAAAATCAAGAGAACCGCTTGTGGCAAGTGGGAGCGAGGAGCAGCAAACCTTCAGATAAAGAGGTGGTCAGCAAATTTGCCTACAAATTCCCAGGGAAGCCGGGTCTTCTCCTGTTCAGCCTTCCTACATCCATCAGAGAGCAAAGCACAGGGCTTCTGTAGGACACGTGTTCAAAATGGCAGCTTGGTTCAAGTCCTCATGGGTATGTTTGGGACTGGGCTACATATTAGTGGTCTCTCTGCCCTCAGTTACACCCAGGCAATTCTATGAATAGGCCATTGATTGCCTTAACATTTCTTGCTTTGGCGGGGACTAGCAGAGGCTGGGGCCAGCCTGCCCTCTTGCGGGATTGGAACTCTGGGTGTGGTTAGACCTGACAGGGAAGATGGAATCTGCATAAGAATCCCTGGCAATCACACAGGCAGCAGAAGTGGCAGAGTGTCATCTCAGGGTGACAAGCCCCAATTTTCAGGGGACTTGGTAGAGTTCATAGTAAGCTGGTGTTGTGTGACACCACTCTTGGGGAGATGTAGCCAAGTGTCTACTCATCCCAGATAGGGAACTGATGACAACACAAAATACAGATACCACTGAAGTCCAAGTTGGTCAACTAATGAGTTTTGTTGGGGGTACTTACAGGAACAAGAATAACAGATAGATAGCTTGAATTATCCAAAGCCTACCCCCAACATGGGTGACAACTCATGAATGCTGGAAACCTGGTCCTCACTGCGCAACTTGGAGACTGTCTTTTTAAGGCAGCACAATTCTGAGGCTCTTTCAGGTGATTTGCCTGGTTTCTGCCTCTTCAGGGCAACTGTGAGTGGTTCTCAGCACTCCTTACTGGTTATATACATTTGAAGAGAAAGAGACACGGTGAACTGGTCTGTTTCAGTAACTTCCTGAAGCTATTGAGTGGTTTACTTCCTGAACTTAACAAGCTTCTCTGAAGAATGGAATGTTTTCATCTTGCCTTAGAAAAGCCCTTGTCTTGGGGCTGGAGAAATGTCTCAGAGAAATGACTGTGTTTTTCTCTATTAATTCTCTGGGGCAAGTTGTGCAAATCTCAAGTATCAGCAACTACTACCAGCAAACTAAGTAGAAGTTCTCTCCAGGGATAAATGTGACTTTTGAGTCTTAAGCCCTTTTTTGCCCTGATCCTTGTATATGGAGACTGTTGAAATACTTATAATAGAATATAAAACTGCAGACTGGTCCTTATTTCTGGCAAGACTTGTGTGGAATGATACAGTTAGACTGCCACACATATGTTCCCTCTCTTTCTCTCCTCGGGATGGTGTTAGAGGTTGTCTTAGTTTCCAGTCACTGTGATAGAACATCATGATCCTGGAAAGTGACATAAGAAAGCATTTAATTTGGGGCTCATGTTTCCAAGAGGTTAGAGCCCATGAGCATCATATCATGATAGAGAGCACAGCAATAAGTAGGCAGGCATGGTGCTAGAGCAGCAGCTGAAAGCTTACATCTTGATCCATAAGCCTGAGGCACAGAGAGCTAACTGAGAACTGTGTAGGCTTTTTGAAACCTCAAAGCCCACCTCTAGTGGCACCACCTTCAACAGGTCACACCCCTAATTCTTCCTAAACGCTTTCACCAACAGGGGATCAATCATTCAAACATATAAGCAAGCCTATGGGAGCCATTCTCATTCAAACTACCACAAGGGTTTAGAATCATTTTCTAGTTATGTGGCAAAGTGGCCCAAGCAGAGTTCATTGCCAAGTGTAGTTGAATATTCCAAACTCATAGACATGCTTGTTGCAGAAGTTGTCTCCTATAAATCAAATCCCCTTCAATGCTAGCAACTTTATACTCATGAGAAATAAATTTCTTTGGTATGTGAACATCCAGGTTTTTCTGTGTCAGAATTTTCTGGGACAAAGTGTCAGTTTTTAATAGTTTATTATAAGTTTTCAAATGGAATGTAATACTGAAAATCAAAAAACCCAATTTAAAATGGTGGTATAGTTCTAAACAGAGTGTTCTCAAAAGAGGAAGCAGAAATGGAGGAGAAGCACTTAAAGAAATGTTTAACATCCTTGGTTATCAGGGAAGGGAAATGCAAGTCAAAACTACTTTGAGATTCCATCTTACACCTGCCAAAATAGCCAAGCTCAACAAAAGAAATGACCCTCCTGGGATCGCCCTATGAAGGGGATTAGAATAGATAGTTGTGGATGGCCTGAGTGGAGGCTGTAACAGGAGGATTGGGGGAGGGGAGGGAAGAAGGGAAGAAGCAGTGAATAAAGAACAGCTCAAACTCAGGGCATTTGAGAAGCCATGTGGAAACCCAATACAGTATAAACATCTTAAAACACATATGAAAGAAACTGAAGTTGGAATCACCACATAACAGGGGAGAGAATGTTCCAGTTACACATTTCTCACCACCAAATGTAACCTTCGGTGTACGGGTTATGTATTATTGAGTTGCTGGCCAAAGGGGCCCTATGGCCCCTTGCTGTGGATGATTGATTGATAAATAAAGTGCTGACTGGCCAGTAGCCAGGCTGGAAATACAGGCGGGACAAGAAGAGAGGAGAATTCTGGGAAGTGGAAGGCTGAGGAGATGAGACGCTGCCAGCCACCGCCATGAGAAACACAATGTAAGATACCGGTAAGCCACTCGCCACGTGTCAAGGTATAGATTTATAGAAATGGGTTAATTTAAGATATAAGAACTAGATAACAAGAAGCCTGCCACGGCCATACAGTTTATAAATAATATAAGTCTCTGTGTGTTTGATTGGGTCTGAGCAGCTGTGGGACTGGTGGGTGAGAGAGATTTGTCCTGACTGTGGGCCAGGCAGGACCAGGAAAACTTCAGCTACAGCCCCCAAACAACCCAGACTATAGCAAAGGCTATTAGTGCTCTGCTCTGCATAAACTAACGGTAAGATCCTAGCACTGAAGACAACATCTACATAATTCAGTGAACACAGAGAAGTTGAGCTGCTGCCTAGCAAAGCCTGCACCTCCTACTGACTAGTCTTCACAGTGTTAGAAGGTACTCTGCATACTACCAAAGGAGAAAGGTAACATCAACCCAGGTATAAACCCTGCAGTCT
The DNA here is from genome assembly GCA_902168405.1 of Peromyscus aztecus. NCBI lineage: Eukaryota > Metazoa > Chordata > Mammalia > Rodentia > Cricetidae > Peromyscus > Peromyscus aztecus. The sequence continues at coordinate 8,825 of CABHPQ010162030.1, read as the reverse complement.
ATGATGGTGACCTGACTGTGACACATCCTGATACAACAGTGACAGAAATGTCTGTGGACCCCAACAGGAATAGCAAAAACAATTTTCTTTAAATTTCCTTCTGCCTTCTTGTTGATATAAGTGAATAGTAATGCCATGCATATATGAACCAAATGGGTTTTTGTTAAATAAGAGATATTCAGGCTGGGTGATGGTGATGCATGCCTTTAATCCCAGCACTCTGGAGGCAGAGGCAGGTGAATCTCTTTGAGTCCAGCGTTGTCTATAGGGAGTTCCAGGACTGCCAGGGCTACACAGAGAAACCCTGTCTCAAAAAACAAAAAACAACAAACAAACACTAAATAAATAAATATGAAATATTAAGATCAATTTACAAATTTCACAAGAACAAAAGCAATTTGGAATAAAATATCAGTTGCAATAAAGTACTTTAAGAAATAAACTGCAAAAAATTTAAGGTCAGGTTACATTTAATGGATACTTGAAAAATAAGTTTCTATTGCTAAAATTAAAACAAGAATCATGTAATTTCTTTGTAAAAATGTTGACCTTGCAAAAAGTGTGTCTCATAAAAAGTACACGGTAATATGTAGAAGAAGAACATTTCAGACATATTGGCACTGGATGTGAGTAATTGTTTTTATATTCTCAAAATTCTGAACTCAAGACTCGGGAAGAATTTCTATGCTGTCATCTTGGGAAGCAGTCCTGATTTTTTTTTTCATCACCTCACTGTCCCTAGTGAAATGTGGGTGCATCTTTACACAGTACCCCTATGGCTTACAGTGAAAACAAGGCTTCTCTATGCTCCACCTCTCAGATTCAACAAACAGATGCTCTTGGGATGCAGTTTTCCTCCAGGAAGAAAAATAAATCAGTAATTAACAACATGGGTCTCATGCTACTATTTGCTTAATTATAAAGAAATAATTTTGCAAGTGAAAGGAGAATATTTATTTAATTTGAAACAGGTGCTTGGGCTGTAGTAACTGTGAATTCTTTCCTTTTTCCTCCAAACAAATACCACGTATGGGTGGCTTCGGGATTTTTTTTTTAATGTCTTCCAGCTTTGAAAACTGTTATGACGAGCACAGCTGAAACTGCGGCAGTAAGGTAAAATATTCATTATAATTTGAAATGAAAGAAACATTTAAAAGTTACATTCACATAAGTCCTGGCTCATCATACAACAGGCTTACTGGACAAGAACAAACCTTCCATGTGGCAAAGGAGCAAAAGGACCAGATGCCAAGATTGGTTTCATATGTAAATGAAATCATTGCAGATTGTATGCAACACACATTTTTACCATGAAAATCCACTTTCTTTTTTAAATGAACGAGATTTGATTTTTTTTCCCCCTTGGAAAATGAAGATGTCCTTGACTTTTTCAGAAGGAGCTGGCATTTTTGGTATTCAAAAAAATTCTTTTTTCATTCTTCTGGGGAAGCACCAGGAAGCTCTGGGAGCTAAGTTGAGAGAGTGGTAAGAGAAAATACAAGTTGAGCATGGCGGGTCCTGGCTTTAATTCCAGTACTTGTGAAGCCATGGCAAACCAGAATTTTAAGGCCAGTCTGTGCCATATGGTGCTACTCTATCTAAAAAAAAATATATTTAAAGATGGGAAACACAATTTTGACCCTACTGACACAACTCTGGCTACATAGTACTGTATATGTAGCAACTTACACAGTTATAATGCAACACTGCTGTATTGACTCGTTACACCTTTTTTGATGGAGTCACCTGCAGCACTTGACATGTAGTAACCAATATGGCTAAGACTGGGAGAAAAGTGATATTTGTGGTTTTCTGGTTAAGATATGGTGAGCCCTCTTGTATAAGTTGTCTTAAACTTTGAACATAGAGGAGTGAAGGGAAAATTAAGAGCACTTTCCTCATGGATCCTTCCTTCTAATAAAAAGGAAAAAATATTTTACATTGCATCATCTGACTTTTTGGCATAATACAGTTGCTTTTCTTGCTTGTTTGTTGAGACAAGGTCTTTCTATGTAGCCCTGGCTGTCCTGGAACTCACTATGTAGACCAGGATGGCCTTGAACTCAGAGATCTGCCTGCCTCTGCTTCCTGAGTACTGGGATTAAAAGTGTGAGGCACCATGCCTGACAGATATAGTTACATTTTAAATAAAAGCAACTCTCAAAGAATGGATACTTAATTAGTTCATAAAACATCAATTTTTCCACATCAGAATCAAACTAAGTTTGAAAACATCTTATAGTTGAAACAGCATAATATGGAACAGTGGTTCTCAACCTTCCTAATACTGTAACCTTTAATACAGTTCCTCATGCTGTGGTGACTGACACCCAATCATAAAATCATTTTAGTTACTTTATAACTGCAATTTTGCTACTGTTATGAATATTTTTGGAGAGAGAGGTTTGCCAAAAGAGTCACAACCCACAGGTTGAGAACCACTGATGTAGAATGATGTGAATTCTCCTTTCTCTGACTAAAATCTTTAGTAGTTTTGCCAAACCTGGTAGAACATTTTTGTCCTTTCAGCTCCAGGATTAGAAAACATTTATCTCCACAAACAGCACAGTCAGTGGTTATTTGGTCATATTTCAACACATATTTAATAGGTTCATTTTAATAATTCTGGGATGTGGCTGAGTATTTGATTGTGAGATGAAAACAGGGACTTGGCTGAAAATCTGCACTGCAAAGGACATTGCCATTTGGACAAAGCAATAGCCTAGAGAATGGGAAATGATTTCTTACCAACTACATGCTCAATAGAGGGCTAATATCTAAAACATATAAAGAACTAAAAACAAAAGCTAGGTATCAAGAAAACAGATAACCCAACTAAAAACCAGGGTACAGAGCTAAACAGAGAGTTCTTAAAAGACAAAACTCAAGTGACTGAAAAACATTTTAAAAATGTTCATCATCCTTAGCCATCAGGGAAGTGCAAATCAAAATTACCTTGAGATTTCATCTTATGCCTGTAAGAACAGCTAAGATTCAAAAATAAGTGACAGCTCATGCTGGGAGGATACAGATTATGGGCAATAGTCATCCATTGCTGGTAGGAGTACAAACTTGTATAGTCACTACAGAAATCAATGTGGTAATTCCTCAGGAAGATAGGAATCCAGCTATATTACTCTTGGGCATATACTGAAAGGATGCTTTATCCTACCACTAGACCATGTTCATTGCTGCTCTACTCATAATAGCAGAAATTGGAAACAACCTAGATGTCCCTCAACAGAAGAATGAATAAAGAAAATAAGGTGCATTTACACACTGGAGTATTACTCAGCAGCTAAAAAAATTAAGCCATAAAATTTGCAGGTAAATGGACGGAATTAGAAAACAATAATCCTAAGTGAGGTTTCCCCAATTCAGAAAGAGAAGTATGATATGTATTCACTTAAATGTCTTATTAGCTCTGAGGTCAATGATAACCAAGGCACAATCCACAGAACTACAGAGATTAAATATAGAGTAAGGCTCCATGGGGGGGGGGCATATAGAACCCCTTAGGAAAGGGAAATGGATAAATAATTATGGATGGGCATAGTGGCTGGAATGGAAGGATTAAGTGAGGAGGGAGAAAGAAGAGGGGCACAAGGGATGGAACATGGGAGGAGACAGCCTAAATGAAGGGCCATTTAAGGGGTAATATGGAAACTTAATACAGTACAAACTTCCTAATATATATACATAGATGAAAGCAATCTTAACTGAAATTGCCAAATAATGAGAAGTCTGAGCCTCACATGGACATCTCTTGTCACCAAATGAAGTTTCCAGTCCTGGGACTGGATTACATCTAATTGAGTTTTGGCCAAAGGTATCCCAAGGGAATCCTCAAACAACCCAGGCTGTTGTCAAGACTATAGGTTGCTCTCCATTAACTGATGGCAAGGCTGCATTGCTGGAGACAACACTTGACACAACTCACAGAACATGGAGAAGTCAAGCTAGTATCTACATAGAGCCTTCACCCCTACGTTCTAGAGTCTTTGGTACAGGAAGTTACTCTGCATGCTACCAAAAGACAAATGTAAACATCAACCCAGTTACAAACTCTCTGATCTACTGTAGCACGAATTGTTAGAAGGTCTTATTAATAAAAGCAAACACAGCCAGGTATTGGGGTGAATACTGAAAGATCAGAGAAGCAGAACAAGCCACAGCCACCTCGCCTCACCAGTCCCTCAGCTGATCCTGTTTCCTCAGATTGGAAGCTTCTGTGTTCTCATCCAAATGAATCTCAGCTGAACTGCTGCTCAAAAGCCTAAAAACTTGACCAGGCTCTAGTTCCTGGTTTTCATGCCTTATATACCTTTCTGCTTCCTACAATCACTTCCTGGGATTAAAGGAGTGAGTCACCATGACTGGCTGTTTCCAGTGTGGCTTTGAACTCACAGAGATCCAAATGGATCTCTGCCTCCAGAATGCTAGTATTAAAAGTGTGTGTGCCACCATTTTCTGGCCTCTATGTCTATCTAGTGGCTGTTCTGTCCTCTGACCCCAGATAAGTTTATTAGGGTGCACAATATATTTGGGGACACAATAGATCACCACAATCTACAATGGTGTCCTGCCTGCAAGATATTCTAGTGCAATGGTGGCACAAAGCTGTGGGAGTAACCAGTCATATCGAGTTGGATTTAAGGCCCATTTCAGGAGATGGAACCCATACCCAACACTGGATGGCCAAGAACCAGAGACTGGGTAGTCCAGAGACCTAGGGTAAAACCAAATACTACTGATCTTTAAAAAAAAAAAAAGGCAGCAATAGACTTATTTTTTCATTTAGCTACAAGCACCGTGTTGAACACCTCTGTCAAATATAACTGTATAACTGGCCTGTGACATCTGATAATGACATCTGTCAGTGCCATTGACCTGCAAGGCAACTCAGGTCCCGCTGTGTTTGAGCAGCCTCGTCTTCCTCATGAGAGCCTAGATGGGATGATCCAGGGATGTTTCCTTGAGTATTATGAGTTTATGTGTTCAGAGACAGTACTTTAAAATGTACTGGCCATTGTGTTGCATGCTTTTAATCCTGTCACTAGGGAGGCAGAGGCATGTAGATCTCTGTGAGTTCCAGGCCAGTCAAGGCCAAACAGTGAAAACTGTGTCTAACACTCACCTCGGGCTGGTGAAATGGTTCAGCAGGTAAAGGTGTTTGTCAGTGAATGCCTCTGTCCTCCTCCATTCTCCCCCTAACATAAATCTGTCTGTCCATCTATAGTTCATCTGTCTATCCATCCATTCATCCATCCATCCACCCCCACTCCCTCAAACCCCACCCACCATCCTATCTATCTATCTATCTATCTATCTATCTATCTATCTATCTATCTATTCTACCTATTGCTGGGTTCCATCTCAGAACTGTGCTGACCACATCTCTGGACCAAGTATAAAGAAGGTCCCCATTCAACAGGTTGGAAACTCAAGGTGGTGTTTGGGTAACCTCTTCTGGCAAACCACCTTGGTCCATCCTATGTGTTGTGCTCTTTATTATTGGGAACAATCAATGTCATTCTTTAAGTAAATAGCAACCCCGTATCCTTATTTGAAGCTAAGTGGGCAGTGGCATGTTCATAGGTTATGTTTCTAAGCAAATACATGAAAATTCTCTAGTCTGTTTATTTCTGCTTATATTATAAATTTAGCTGATGTGACTTAGGAAAGACTATGTAATTTTTTTAATTGAGATAAAGTCTCAACTACACATTTCTGGTTGTCTTTAACTCACAGAGATTAACCTGCCTTTGCCTGTAAGTGCTGGGATTAAAGACCGGAGCTATTAAGTTCCTCTTAATTCTTGCAAAGCTTTACATTCTTATATTAATGTGTTGTCCACGTCTGGTGGATGGGGGGTAGAACTGACATCAAAAGAGGTCTGTTTGTATTTCTGCCTACAGTGCAGTGATTACTAGGTTTCTAAATGTGTCATGCGTGTTGTCTAACTTCAGAGATGAAGCCCAGTCCCTCTGCCTACAAAGGCCCCCAGTTCTCTTCACGGTATCTGCAGTGACAAGTTCATCTGTCACTTACTGAAAAATACATCCTAGCGCAGAAGGACTTCCGTTTTGTTTGTGTTCATTTTTGTGACTGATCTGAAACATGTTACATAGCTCAAGCTGGCCTTGTAGTCCCAGAGATCGGCCTGCCCCACCCTCCTCCCTGAGAGCTGGGGGACTAACAGCTTGTACCATCAGGCCTGCATGGGGTTTCTTCTTAGTGTCCCACAGCCATAGATGAGTAAGTTCCTATTGGCTTGAATGTGAACTCGGATGAAATTTATGAAAATACCTTGTGAGGTGAAGTGGTGTTTGTGTGCTCCTATCTCCTGTCATGAAATTTATGAAAATACTCTTTGAGGTGAAATGGTGTTTGTGTGCTCCTGTCTCCTGTGTACGGTGAAGTTTAAGGAATAGAAAACTCATAAGGCTCCACTGTAACTCGTTACAAAATACACCGTCCATTTGTGGGATTCGGGATAACTGACTTTGTACTGAACTCCACTGTGACTTCTGGCATGGCTTGTCGACATGAGAAGGTTAAGTTGGCTATTTAGAGGTCAGTGTCCCATTGGATTTCACAGAAGACACTGCCTTAAGTTCTCCAATGCCTACTGCCCTGGGGCTCCCTAGCCTTATCTTTGGACTTTTGTCTGACTAAGGAAGGGGTGAGCATAGATCTCACTAGAGAGCCAGTGTGCCTTTGCCTCTTGGCCAGGGTTGGGTTTCTGTGTGTGAGAGGGGCTATGTGCCCATTGTGACGGTGACCCAGCTCTACCCCGACTCTCGGTTTTAGAATGGACTGAAGCAAGTGTGGCCACAGACACTGCCCAGGCGCACTAAAACCTTCCTTCCACAAGGTGGCGAGCCAGGCCTGCTTTGCACATCCTGATGCACCCATGAAGACCTTTTGCCAGAAGAGGCTGCAAGAACACGGCTCTGAGTTCTCCCACCTGTTCATGAGGATCGTCTTTACACGATGCACAGAGCTGTGGTCAGGAGGAAGGAAGGTGATATTTTTAAAGCCTCATGATTAAGCATAAATGAGATGCTGGCATGGCGGCCTGTTCTATTACACGATGTAATAGTGAAAGTTTTATCAAATATTCCCTGATAGAGAGGCATAAGAATTGAAAGGGAATGAATGGATTATTTCTATCTGCAGGTAGCATGACACCATTTCTGAAAAACACCAGGCCATTCATGAAAAAGCCACTGTCAACAGTAAGGAAAGGTTGCAAGCTGATTGGGCATTACTATATATTAGTTGTACATAGTTGCTTTTTTGTTTGTTTGTTTGATTAGTTGGTTGGTTTTTGTTTTGTTAAATCAAAAGGACATCATAACAAATATCAAACAAGGACTCCATGTGCTTTTATTTTTAAAACTCATTTTTGTTATTACTGTCTGTGTGGCACACACACGTGCAAATGCATGAAGTGCCATGTGATCTTGTTCCCAAAGTGCACTGCCACCTGCAGGCAAAACTCTCTCCTTCCCAGGTGCCATCCCTGGCCCCTCTCCAGGGAGGGCACAGTGAGCCATCTGCTTCCCTGTGGAGAAGTTGCTTCAGCTGACAGACAGTGTTCCATGGTTTGTTTGTTTGAGTTTCATGTCTAATTCTAAACAAGATAGATAGATAGATAGATAGATAGATAGATAGATAGATACATACATACATACATACATACATACATACATACACACGTAGATACATAGATAGATACACAGATACATAGATAGAAGTGTGTGTGTGTGTATGTATGTATGTATGTATGTATGTATGTATGTTCTGGAACTCTCCTTTCCATAATATACCTTTCCCTTCCACCCTTCCCTGCTCCACGGATCATTTTGGATTCTTCCCAGGAACCCCTGCCATTATTCCACAGACCCAAGCAGACCTGTAACTACATACATCCCAACCTCTCTCCACAAGTGACAGCACCCTAGGGACACTGCTTTTGTTCCCGATTTGCTCACTGCCACTGTCTCCGAACAGCCCTCCTCCTGGCCTCTGCCTTGACAGTCCCTGTGATGTGGGTCTTTGCCATTAGGGGGCAGAGGAGGATCGCTTTCAGAGCAAGGAGCCGGTGAGTCTGTAAGCTTGCTTCTTAGCCTGATGACCCTGGACATGGGGGATTTCTCCTTCTGCCAGTAGCAACCAGCTGTGCCCTGTCCTGTAAACCAGTGTGGGATTCAAGCTAGCTAGAAACAGCCCTTGGTTTCATGCCTGCCAGCCACCGCTTGGAGCACCTGTGGAAAAGACAAAGTGAGAGATATTTTGGGTAGATGAAAAACCACCCAATATTCTTTTTAAAGTGGTCAAAGATGAAGGAGAGTCCATTATATCAGAGTAACCCAAATCCTTACAAACACTGAATTTAAAGTGATTTCACAAGGTGACTGATGACTTTGAATGAGACAGACGTACATGAAATCATTCATGAGAAGTGGCCGGATGAATTCACTGCTTGGACACGTTGATCGATGGATGGAATAGACTAGAGACTGGAATAGAATCCCCAACATGAATACAGCCACCTGATGTCTTGTGAAGATGGAAAAACACATATTGAAAACAACACAGCATGTGGCGGTTTGAATGAGAATGGCCCCCAGAGACCCCAATGTTCGAATGGCCCCCAGTTGGTAGAAATGTTGAGGGAAGGATGGGGAGGTGTGGCCTTGGTGGAGGAGGTGCATCACTGAGCGTGGGCTTTGAAGTTTCAAAAGCACACACTATCTCCCTTAGTTCTCTCTGCCTCCTGCCTGTGGATCAAGACGTGAGTGCTCGGCAGCTGCTCC
>CABHPQ010162029.1:40039-51621 GCA_902168405.1 Peromyscus aztecus | reverse complement strand
TGCCTCTTTCACTACATGGGAAGTCTCCCTCAATATCTGTCACACGCTGAACTTCCGTTAATTACATGACAGACAATATGGCTCCACACAAAAGCTCTGGGAGACATCAGCTCCCGAATAGAACAGAAAATACCAACCAGTTTTCTAGATTCTTTATGTGCAACACTCTCTGTGAAGATTTTAATGTAATTCCTGCTGATTTATTTTTATCCTGACACATCTTATTTAACAACTATTAAAGCAATCATCTCTGGTGAAAAGGAGAATATCACGGTTGACTTTTAAAGTATTAGCATTCAACAGATAAATCTTAGTTCCCACAAAACTCTTGAACTAGAAATAAATCCTGAAGATGAAATGATGTCTTGATAACTCCAGCCATTTCAGAGCCTTCTAAGAAAAGAGAAAAATTAGAACCTATCCCTCCCAGACTTACTTCACCTCAGAGAAAATTATGCAGTAGCCAAGCAACCGTGCCTGGTTCCGTGCAGTTGACACTTCTGGAAGTCATCAACTTAGTTATATTCCACAACCAGCCATCATGGCAAATGAGATAAAATATTAAAGCCATCAACAGAAAAATGACTGACAAGTAAAAATGGCGGAGCACGTATTTTAAAAAGGACAACACTAGGAAGCGGGACTCGTGGGAAAGGGTTGGATTCTGAGGAGTATAACTTCATGGGACACCAAGGTCAGCATGGGGTGGAGCAAATAATGAATGAGAATAAAGAGTCCTGGATTAAATCATAATTTCCATGGGCTGGGGGTCACGACAGGTCTGAGCCTCAGCTTTTCCAGTTAAACTGTTTACTGATGATGAAGGATAAGAAAGAACACTGACCTCAAAAAAGTACTGTTGGTCACAAAATGTTTTCTTAGTTCACTTGCAACATTGTTGTGGCTAAGACAGTAATGAGCTGTGTTTAATAGACAACCAAAGCCTACTGCCTAAAGGAGAGGCAGGCAGGCAGGCAGCATCGTGCCTCCAATAAGCTCCCGCACACAGCCAGGGTCCCCTGAACTGTGTGGAAGATGGCCATCGGAAGCAGAGAAAATGTTCTACTGTCCACCCGTCAGTAAGTCCACAACTATACAACAATCAGTGATGCTGAAGAACAGGCATCGTGCTGGATCCCAGGATTCTCGAGCAGCCTCCACCCTCAATCCTCATACTCCTCTTGAGATGAAATGTCTTGGCCTGTCCATTTTCATTCCCAAAACAGTGAAATATTTCCAGATTACCTTTATGTGCTGCTCGCCACCTCCTCTGGACTCTTTTGATCTCTCCACATTGCAGAAATAGCTAGGTGGCTACCTGGTGCTACAGAGTTTCCAGGAACTAGAGCTGAGAGTGGTGAATGCTATGGTCACTGCAATTGTTACACACAGAGAGAATTCCCCTTTCTGAAGCCACACACATCCTGAAAACAAGCTGGGGTTCACAAACCTAAAGCAAGACTCCAGAGATATGCTCAGCTTGTAACAGAAAGCCCAGGAAAATGCTCAGATTAAAAACTCGTTCAGTTACCTAACGCTGCAGAGCGTCCTTAGGCAGAGGCTGGTGTAGGATTTGTGCCCAAGAGCTATTTGTGCAAATTTATCGTTATTTTTTCAGTCAATTAGCTTGAGGAAGGAAATGTAAGCTAAGTAAATAAATTAGATCATTAATTTGCAATAAATATAAATTAGTTATGCTAATTATACCAGTTGAACACATATACAAATTATGTATATATAATAAATAACAAATAAGGAATATACCAAGGCTCAATAAGAAGAAAGCCATCTGACTATGTTTTAGAAAAAAAAATGTATATTTGCTCAATAGACTCTAACAGTTTTGATATGTGTATGAAAATATAAGATAAACATTAACTGCCTACTGGTGTTCTAGTAAATCTATTTTCATGCCAAATGGAAATTTGAATATATTTTACATTATTTGAGTTAATTATGTGACATTTTTATGAATAGTGATGTATTATTCCATTCATTACTCCCAATTATGCTCCCTTATAAGCACAGAGCTGGCAACACCATGACCAGGCCTTTCCTATTCTTTACAATCTGATGACCTGCATGGAGAGCAGGTCAAAGATGTGCCTGGGATATAATGAACAGAGCTCAGCAGCTGTGAACCATGACAGTTCACAGCTACCTGAGAAAGTTAAACATGGAAATAAATAGAAATGGGATCGGCTTTTCACATCACAGGATACCCACGCGAGCAGTCAACATGAAGAATACTCAAAGTGCAATTCTGAAACATGTAATTATCAATGTCTTCTTGGCTTGAGCAGGACAGAGAACATTCCTGATGCCCCCTTTTCTCTTTCTCTCTCAGAATTGTATATAGATTGGCTGTTTGGAAAGGGATTGCTTTCTGCTTGTGAAAAGACAAAGAGGATTCTCAGCTTTGGTGCAGGGCTGAGAAATGTACCACTAAAAGGCCCATTTAGTGAAAAACCAGTTCAATCTTTCTCCTCCAATGTATAACCGAGTCATGCCAGCCCTGCCCTGGGGATCACATGCACTGGGGATGCAGCTACAAGGCAAACCCTGACATGAAGAAGTCACAGTCAAGCAAAGAAGAATAAGACTAAATTATCAAGAGACAGGGACTCAGTGAGACCCTCTGATATCATCTGCACACGCAATACACTGGGAAGCAGGCAGTAGGGAACAAGAGAGTCAAGATGCATACTCACAGTGGAAAGGAAACCACCTCTATGAGGCCCAGGCGCTAAGGTGCACTGGCTTAAGGCAATCTGTCTATGGGAGGAGTCCACACATTCTTCTCATTCTACTACAAATCTTCCTTGCACACCTACAAAATACCTATCTAATTCATTCCTTCAGGACCAGATGACTATTTATCGTTATTTATACACTAAAAGAACAAGTTTCAGGTCTAGGAACCAAAAGTAAACTTAGAAGAGGAGGGCTGAGGAGGAAGGGCTTCTCTTTTTTTTTTTCTGGCACCCTTGACAAATGCTTCCTGCTAACCCTAAATGCTACCTCAGAGTCACCCTGACATTATCAACTCTCTATCACCTCCTGAGCTGACATTTGGGATAAAGATGACTTGTTTTCTATGCAGTTACTTCCTCGGATAACACATAAGAAAAATGACTGTCACACGAGGTCTGTCTTCTAAAAGAGATTGGCAGGACCCTCTGCGGCACATTTACACTAAACACGCGCTGGAGAAGTGAGAAGATGATGAGCATTCAAGCTTGGCCCCTTTCCACTTACCAGTGCCATGGTGGGCTGCTATTAGCAGGTGGCTAAACTGTAACAGCTCAAGAAGAGGGCATATTTACGTAGAATTCTCTCCCAGTTGGTTAATCACTACCATGGGCACATCTTTGAATGCCATAATCTGCCAACTTAAAAATATGAACATAAGTAAACCAAAATTCCCATCGCAGCTAGGGGCAAGGGACCAGCAGAACATCTTTAAAGATCTCCATAGGAATATTTAAGCCAGCTAATATACAGGGTAGAGCAGAGACATGTGCTCATGGCAATTTAAAGATCAAAATTCTATCTTGAGCAGTAAGGATATTAAAATAGTACTTGCACTCCTCTTATTTGTACAGAAAGGTTTAAAAAAAAACAGTGCTGAGAAATGAAACATCAACAGATCACTAATAACTGTGGTTTCCTGAACAATTAAAGAAATTCACAAGATTAAAACCCACTCAGGAAGTGACAAATATTTCTGATTTTTAGGGAAGGACTAAAGGGCATTTTTATCTATAGTATCTATTCTGCAAGAACCACAGCTAAGAAAAGAAGTTATTTTTATTATTTTTTATTTATTTCAGGAGCAAATGTGGTAATGGTCTGAATCCAGGAAAGTGAACATTTCTCACTGGAAATGGTAAAAGTACGTCTTAAAAAGCATTTGTCAGGGTTTTTCTCTCCCATCTGCTGGGGCTGTGTCTTGCCACACAGTTCCCATTGAAGCAAACTTTTTGTTTGTAATGTGTCAGCAGAAATGTCCTTTATGTTACCTCATCTAATTCTTCACAAATACACTTTGGAAGGCTGTCCCCCATGCATCATCCTAACATTGTTTGGTCCTGATAGCATTCTGTGTGTGACGCTCCTGGCCCAGAGAATCTGTTCCTTGTAATAACTGATTCAATAAACTGTTGACAAATGATTTGTATAATACAGTATGGCCAGTGAGCAAGGTTTGTCTCCATCATTACACACCACATTCAAAGCCTCCACAAACACCGCTCTGTCCCTCTCACGCTAGAGCTCCGTGCACCCTTCTGAATAGCAATCCACAGATCAATACACTGTCTGCTGAAAACAACAGGACATAACAAATGAATGATTTTATTTACAATAAAAGCCCCAGTCACCAAATGGATTCCACTCATGTTCAAATTCATTTTTTATGCTCCACTCAAGAGGAGAGGTGGACAGAGCCTAACACAGGGGGAGGGGCGAGGAGAAGGACTAACTGTAACGTGCCAATTTATTTAAGCCATGAACAAGAGCTGAGCTGTACCGAAACATATGAATAAAATGTTCAACAAAATTCTGAAGATGCAATTCTTCAAAACGAATCTGTTCTCTCACTAAGAAAGCTTCAAAAGCATTTCCCTGTACCCAGAAATTAATGGATTAAAGATGTCCTGACATTCTTTTTTGGAGTGCTGCACCACAGAGGCCAAAGCCTATTCAGTTAGCTCTAAGAACTTGGCAAGAATTGGGAGCGTTTGCTTTCTGTGTGAGGGAAGGAACTGAAGTGGTACTCTGTGAATGAAGCACTGCTTGCTTCAAAGCATACCTGTGGCCCTGGTCGGACAGTTCCGTTTCTACTACAAAAGCTACCAACACTCCATGACAGGGAGAAGGGAGATGAGTCAGCCGGTACAGAACTTGTAGAGCAAGCATGAAGACAGAGTGTGGATCCCCATAACCCATACAAAACTCTGACAGGGCAGCACATGCAGGTAATTCAACTCCAGAACTCCTGTGGTGGGACACATGGACAGACAGTCTGTGTCCCCAGTAACAAAGTGTAAGAGAGCCCGACTCACACAAGGTGGAAGACGAGCACTGGCACCCGAGTTCTCCCTGAGCTCCACGTGTGTGCCTACCCACAGATGCGACAGACAGAGAAACATTTTCTCTTTGAAGTCAATAACAAAATCTAAGGGAAAGGGGGCTGGTGGGACAGCCAAATGCTAGTGAGGACATCAATTCCAAGATAGTGCTTACAAGTCACTCATCAATGCCACACTCCCCACAGTGTGCTTGGATATCATTTTTAAAAATAATAAAACAGCTATTCAAAGCAAAAAGAAAATCTACTTTACATGAATTTGCTATAAAACTGCCCTGGAAGCACAGAACTGTCAGCCAAGGCTGTCTATCAGCTCATTTACTCCATCTGGACTTAGCCCTCAGCCCCAAGACAAACAATACGGGACTGAAAAAGAGCTGTGACAAAAGAGGAAGGGGAGATAGGGCAGCCAGCCTGAACACAGTGCTACAAACTCTGGGGTAGAGTGGTGGCTTGGCTCTGGGCGTGGCAGTAAAGGCGGACAGCAGGCCCTACTACCTGGCTCCATTAATTACACCACGGTATTTGCTCAGTGTTTGCAGTTTCCGCTTTAACGTCAGTTACTACCGTACTCAGCATGCTGGGAAAACAGGTTAAGAGCTATCCTCTGTGCAGAAAGGAAGACTGTGCAGAGACAAACAAGAATGCACAGTGCTCCATTCTGAGGCGACTTGGGAGACAGGGCATGGTGCCGGGAACAGAGGAAGGGCTGAGTAAGCAGGGCTGGATGAATCAATGTGTGAAGAAGGAATGAAATGTCACAAGTCATGCGGACATCTTTACCAAGAGGGAGGAATATTTATCATAGCACCACAGTTGAAGTGAAAGGCTGGGAAGAGCCTCAAGGTGGAGGGAGCAGAGGAAGTGTTAAAGGGAAACACACAGTTAGCAGATGACTGGAACGACAGAAACTTACAAGATACTAAACATCTTTTAAAAACTTGCCACAGAGTTTGGACATTTTCTTCAAAATGGTCTGCAAACAAGGGGAGTGAAAAATGACATGGTCAGAAGTTACTGGGTGGAGAAGCCTAGAGGAAGAGGTTGCAGAAAGCTAGGTGATCCATGATGGTGAAGGGTAAAGCCCCTCACCATTGGTTTTATGAAATGTGAGCAGGCAGAGCTAGCCACAGGTACAACCCTATCTCTATCTCAGGACAGAAGACCTTGGCTTTCTGCAAGCAAGCACCTGCCTACTAAGATGCTTCTCAAGGCTGTGAACTGCCCCCCCACACACACACATATACACACACTTGTCTGCAAAGGTAACATGAAAGGTTACATAGTAATCTAGGACAGCATTGTCTCAATGTATTATCTACCAGCTCCGAGGTTCCCAACAAGGCAGCTCTGAGGTGGCCTCTCCCATGTGCTGGTTCCCAGAACACCCGGGCTCTCACGCCCTCCCACAAAAGCAGGTTCCTTCCAGAGGCTGGGACTCCCCATGCTCATTAGTTAGAACGCTCTTGTCATTGTCTCTCAGATAAGGTAGCTGCCAAGGTTTCACTTTCAAAATGATGAGCCCAAGGCACAAGTTTCACTATTGCTCATGATTCACTGTGGCCATTTCCTTAAAAGGAGACATTTCCAGACTTTGTCAGATATTTCCCCAGTCTCAGCATCATACTTTCCCAGGTGGTTCAACAGATCATGGGGGGAAAATCAAGTACTATCAAGTTATGAATGAAAATTCACAAAACAGAGTCCACTGCGTTATTAACCATTTAACACACAGTACGTGTGTGTGACATCAGGGTATGAAGATTCATTTGCCTAAATTCTCATTTTCATCCCTAGTTCTCCTACTCTTGTTAAAAGTCAATTAAAAATAGCACATAGAAAATAATGTAATTATACCTTTATTCTTTTGACATCTGACTATATTTGTTTCCAAAAATTCCCCAAGGCAAAATGACCACCACACACTTGCAGTAAAATCAAAGGAAGAAACAAAAATGCTTTTATTCCAAGAAGTTCAGGGTCCATTTGAAGAATGCAACATAAAATTTATCCACAACTTAAAAGCTATTCTGTTTCACAGCCTCCTTAAGTCACTCTGCCTTGGGCTTTCATTTCAGAAGCAGAGACAGCTGAGTTCTCAATATTGAACATTTAGTTCAACTTTAAAACCTTTAAAATTTTACAAAAAAGTTAAATGTTAGAATACTTTTCATCCAACATTATTTAAAAATTGATAATGTGTTCACTGTTTTTATAATTTTGCAAAATTTAATAGGTGAAATTTAGGCTTAAGATTGAGAGTTTTTAGTATAGAATCACAATTTCCTTTTTTCCTTTCAACCAAGCAAAGTTTACATTACTTGGAAAGTAAGTTATTCATGAAATTCTTAAGAACTTCAAACATTTTCACTGAAAAAAATTACTCCAAAAATATCTTGAAATATTTATACATTGAGGACTATACTAAGGAATTAACTTCAAAGCCAAACCATGGTTCAGTGTGGAAAATACCTATTATCTTAAAATATGAAGCCTCCTTCTTGTTACCCCTTGCATAATAAAATAAGGAGGAAAAGAAAAGCATTGTGGAAACTCAATAAAATCCACATGTACATAGCCAGGAGGGATTTGTTCAACATGAAAAAAAAAATCACCTCCTCTGAGTGCCCCACCCATTCCAATCTCCACTGCAGAGGAGAATGAAGCTCCTGTTGAATCCAGTAGAGTGAAAGTTCTTCCAACAAAATAAAGTAACTCAACCAGTACTCACTATGGAGAATCGCCTAGAAATCAGTATTTCCCATAAGAGAAAAATGACATTTCAAATTCCAGCACAGATCACAACATTCATAACATGTTAGATTGTGTCTCCTAGCAACATCTGAAGCTACACCCATAAAGTATTACTAATATGACTGCCTAAACATGAGCTGAGCAAGGACAACACCAATAGACATGATAAAGTGGATGGGGAAAGACCATGAGGCCTTAACCCTACACAAAGAACTACAGGCAATTAAGGAATGCCGAGAGTGGGACAAGTAGGCTTCCCTAGGGAAGACACACCAATTGGTTATCCATTACCAAATCATCAGTCCTGAAAATAAACATACAAGAAACATTATATAGACTGAGCATGTTCTATTTAAAGAATAGATATGTATATAGTTGCATATACATATATGTATCTAACAAGAATTAATAAAAAATGAGGCCATTAATTTGAAAGAGAAAGAGAAGTAGCTTGGATAAAGGAAAGAGAAGGGGGAAATGATGTAATTATGTTACAATCTCAAAAATAAAATAAAGTAAAACAAATGAATAAATTAAACAATCTCCATTAAGCAAAGAAACTTTAATTCTCCTGTAATCCCTTAATTCCACCTTACAGAATCACCATCCAGTTTCTAACCCTCCATTAAAACTCACAATGAATAAAAGGAATTCAAAGTGCCCATGATATTCATTGGACCAATTTTAGAAACACCTATTTATTTACACAGCTATGGTAGTGAAAAGGTCAACCAAAAATTCCCCTCCAAAGCTACAGTTGCTAAGCAACCTTCCTCAGAAGTTCTGCAACACTGATCAAGCATATTCCGGGTGCCACCAGCTGGATTCAAAATAAATATGAATAACATCTTACCTCGTTACTCCAAATGGGAAGGGAGGGAGATTCCTTGCTTACCTTTTGTAGACAGGCACTAAAGGCTGATTCTATATTAATTTGGTTGGTTGGGCTCATGTGCTTCTTTTACAAGAAAAGGATACGGCCAGGTACAACGGGTTTCCTATTTACCAGGGCGAAGGACAGTTCAGTTTTGAGAAATACCACAGAGGGTTTGATGAGATGTTGGCCAAATCTAAATGACATGGTCTCACAGTGAATCTGAAAAAGAAAATAATTTAGGAAATGAACATTCAAAAGAGAAAACAACTTGGTTCTTGGGCCACTTTAAAGAAGGCAAATTCCATTAGTAAAGATTCTTGAATGCAAAGAGGATACCACTTAAACTGGTCCTGTTAATCTCCCCTCAGATGAACTCCAGGTAAATTCTCCTGGAATATTCCCATCTCCCTAAAATGCTACCTTGGTTCCAGCAAAGGTTGCAAAGTAGAAGCTGGAACATGGATGACAAAGCAGCCTTTCATGCCTAAATTCCCTGGCCCTCCAGGTTGTCACCTCAAATCCACAAGGTACTATTTATTGAATACTTACTTTAACCCATTGATGTCATCATCGCCGCTAATATGGAAATATTCATTGTAAAGTACTGAGAACAAACATAATTCTTAAAAGCTCCTTTCAAATGCTTTTATCTTTGTTTGTACAACAGCAATTTAGCGCAAGTACAAACACTGTCTGACCTCGCCTACAATTACAAAACACACGTTCCCTGAGAACTATTACAATTCAGTTGCCATAATTAGAACAAAAAGGAAGGAATGAACAAAACAGTTTCAGATGAGACTAGTTCCTGGCTGACCCAGAGACAGACCAGGTATTGAATGTTCATTTCTCCATGTCCTCCTCCTTCTGGGAGGCTCCATGACAGTGTTACAATTAGACATAAAATACCCCCAAGTGTTGAGCACTTGGTACTGATGTTTTGGGAGGTTCTTGAGAATTTAGAGGAAGGGGATTGGTTGGCAGAAGTAGATGATGTGTGTGTGGCATGGGAGTGGATTGAAAGTTCTACCTGCCTCTGGTGGCTGCGTCTTTCCCTTTGTTATCTGTCATGAGATGAATAGCCTGCTCTTACCACCATGATTTTCTGTAAACTACAAGTCTGAAACTTTGAACCAAAATAAATCCTTCCTACTCTAAGTTGTTTATAACAAATCTTTTGTCACAGCATTGTGAAAGAGAATGAACATGAGGGAGAATAAAATGAAAGTGAGCACTTGACAGCCAGGGTGGACAAAACCCACCCATGCCCCAGGAATAATCTTGACTAGGTGATGTGTACATATGAGTGACTCCTGAGTAACTAAGAAAAACAGAGATGAAAGATGAATGTTTAAAATGAGAGCTATAGAAAAGTCCTCTACTGTAGTAGACTGAACTTCATGCATTCTGTGCTCAGGACTCAGGTGGGAAGACTCATGTCAAGAATAGAGATACTTGTTTATAAAATGCTTTAACCAGTTCATAAAAATTAAGGGCCAGTAAGGCTGTCAAACATCGTCTAGCAAAGTGGTTTTTCAGGCATGCTCTCTGGGAAGCTATCAAAGCTACAAATTTGTATTTCCTATAGCTCCAGCCATGTTACCATGAATTTTCCATGGTTGATGCTTCACCATGTTTTAAGGTAGGGCTCTTCTTCCTGTTGAATCCAGGTCTTGGGAATTGACCCAAGTACCTGCAGTCCCCTAGCACACTACTATTTTAGGAGTGGACATGAACACAAGGTAAGATAATCAAAGACAATCAAATCCCCCCAGCTGATCACAACCCATGCCACGAAAGGTCCTTTCTTAAAGCTGAACTGTCTGTCAGTCTGTCAGTCTGTCAGTGTGACACCACAGCAAACAGAGCCGAGACACAAGCCCACACCTAACAATGCTGGAAGGAGCAGCTTCCCTGGCATCTGTTCCCATTTAAGAGTGATTGGACAAACCTGACTTAAGCGTGGGCGCTAGCTGACAAGCTGCTGCTACCTGAGTCCTTGATTGGTATTTCTTTGGCCTTATTTGTCTTTTTTTCCCCTTTTATCCTCAAACCATCTTATCTCCTCACAATTCAAGGATATGCTGCAGCACGATTAATATAGTGTTCATGTTCTTTATAGATTTGTGTACATGTCTTCCATATGTCAAAATATGGAGGGCTCTCAAAAATATTTAATTTTAATTTTATATGAATTATTTGTTTTAAATCTCATCTGTTTCTTAATTCTGGTTTATCCACTCACAGCAATCGACCGTGGCTTTTGTGTACCGTTTGCCCCTGCTCAAGTTTTCCCAGCTACAATATTTCATCATGAGTAACACTGTGATTTCTATTCTAATGTGCATCATACAGCCTTAGAACAAGGTTTTAGGTCACAACTTTACCCAGTTTTTCTACGACATAGGTCCCAGTTTGCATTCCCAAGAGGAACACACAGAGATTTTCCTCTGTCCCTGCCAGCACTTGACACTATCCGCTTTCATGACTGACGGTTAAAATGGTATCTCAGGCACAGCTCACCCACCTGCTCTCCCTGGGGCCTACCCACGCCATCCCCACTCTCAGGCCTAAATGAGGCCTGAAAAGTGACTCCACTAGTTGGACAGTGGGCGCACAATGGATGGAGGAAATGTCACAGGCCCACTCCTAGATGAAGACCTGCAGGCAAATAACTGCTGTTGAGAAAGAGAGACTCTGTCTTCCTCAGGGATAATCCCGGAGTTTACCCAATCTCAAGAGGTCAGCCCTAAAACACATCAGAGCAACACTAAATGGACTCAGCAGACTGTATTTCTGTAACCCCCCCCTCTGTGTGTGTGTGTGTGTGTGTGTGTGTGTGTGTGTGTGTGTGTGTGT